>JAFMSR010001369.1:0-29205 GCA_022818135.1 Saxidomus purpurata | reverse complement strand
ACATTGAACGAAGATCAACTATGTGGAAAAATGTTGAGTGTGTAGATCTAGAACATTTCCCCAGATTGTCCGAAGAATATCTGCGGGCTTTAACATGCGGTGTTTATCAGTTAAAGCTAAGTCCGTGTTATATTCAGGAACATTTAGAAGGAAGCTGTGACATTAAAGTTCATGTTGAAGACAGTAATTTAATTCGTGTCAGAATACAAAGCCGTCATGTGTCTTCAAAAAAATACGATCTCTGGGTACAGTTTGACCAGGTTGAGGTTTTAGCCTGGTATTGCAAGTGTCGGGCAGGTGCACGTGTTGTTGGTGTAAGTTCCCATATTGTGGCAGTTATATGGTTTCTTGGATACGCCCGGTTTCGTTATACGCACCCAGAAAATCTCGGTGTCCGTGATTGGACAGCGCACCTGTCTGACGCCGCCAATATACCGGAACCTATAGATGAATCCGACAGTGAATCACTGTATAGCGATTCTGATTAGTCTTTCTAAGGCATTTCCATTGTAACCTTGCTTCTTTTGTTTTTGCAACTGACAGTTTTTTCAATTATCGCATTCAAGACAGTGTGCGTAAGTATACAGTTGCATATTTTTTCTCAATTGTAACATGTGCGACAAAAAAGGCAGTTTTCAAACCATAAGTAACTTCCGCCAGAAAAGGAATGTTAACATGTTGTTTCCGAAAACATTCTGATATTCTACATGTCAAAAGCTGTTTGAAGCAAGATTAGTTTTGTCTGTAGAAGTTCCGTCAGTAATTGTTGTTTTAGATACGCAAGGCTTACTGTTGTTCTTTGTTGTTGTAGCAAGTAAAAGTTCATGACTTAGTTGGTTATATTGTAAAAACTTAAATTGTTCGCTTTCGATGAGATGATGCTTGTGATGTTATAAAGTATAACTAGCTGCTTTGTTAGCATCATATTGAATTTAGTCGAGTTCCGACTAACACGGACATCGAACCCTAGACCTCTGGGTCTTGTGCTATAAATGCATATTTACCTGTGACCACGGGCACACAACCCACCAATTGTTATATATATGCGGTTTTTAATTCACACCGTTATTGTTATATTTATTACTTTTTGTTACTAAATGCTTTCCAAATCTGATTTCATTGGTAAATGAAAATCAGTTATCGCGATTTAAATGTATAATTGTGTATACCGTTTATGCCTAAACAATTTGTTTGCTTTATTTACGAAATAAGGTGTTGCTGATTGTGATATGTTAGCGCCACAAATTGTTTTAATACGGTATAGATCTGTATAATTTTGTTATTAAATTTTAAGAAGTAGTTCTAGCAAAATTTAGAGAAACAGTCATTTTAATTATGTCAAGAGTAACTGGTTTTTAAAATACATGTATCATTAAAATGGATTGTTAGATAGACACAACAAAACTATATGATAGCGTTTTGGGATTACCTTTAACAGTTCAGACTAAAAGCCGCGGATCGGTAAAATATGCATGTTCAACATAACTAATATATATTATGTTGTTCCGAGTGTGAGCTATTTCATAATTACCCAAATTTAATGCAGTTGTCGATAGTATGATGCGTCACATCTGAAATATAACTCATTGGTCACAAGCAGAGTATGTAAAATATACCCTAATTTTTATACCCACTCGGCAGACACGCTTACGTTTTTTGCACATGACGTCACTACTTTCGGTTTCATCGGCATAGGTCACCGTGTCTCTCAACATCCCGGCGTTTGTTTTTGCTGATGAGAAGGTTGATTTCTCTTCCGTTGTCAATATATCTTATTTGAGCACGACAAATTTTGCTTTAAATCTATATTTTTTGCACGCGTTCAAAATACAAACCCCACAGCTGCCTGTAAACGAAAGGGAGCACATTGAATATTTTCAAAAATGGTAAAATCGTGTCCAATAGTTTTCACTGTTGTCTAAAAGTGTCAGCATTTGTCCAAGATCAAGGTCTTTCAAAAAGTATTTGAAAGACCTTGCTAAGATGTAGTCTTTTTTTAGTATTCACGAGCTGTCGTAATTGTCTCTTACATCGTTTTAGACAAAACGATTTCCGCAAGTTAACTGATGATTCTAAGGCCAAACATGTATTAACCGCTAAATGCAATTTTACGTAACAGGTGCCGTAAGGATATACATGTATTGCCGTTATTTTGAAAAAAATGTTCTTTGTCTATTCTATTCTATCATAAAAGAAATTATTGCCGTTGCGATATTCAGTTGAAGATTTATTTTCTACAAGTAAAAATGCAACCTGCAATTTATCATTTGTAACAATCTACGCGTGAAGATAAGTAGCGGTCTTTATTATGAATTTATTACTCCTAGGAGTATCCACTAATATATATTTCAAAATATAAATACTCTGGGTAAGTTTTCTGAATCAAAAAAGGCGAAAGACATTAAATGTAATTAATGTCAGTAGTTATTTACTGAGGTTGAACATATACTACGTATCATCTATTAACGGCGATATTTATATTTTCATAACACATACATTAATATGTTTCAATTTATACATCTAAGGTTTAATTATATATCAAAACCTAGCTTGTGTGTTGTTATTTTTATGAATATATCCAAAAACGCTTTAGTAACAGTAATTGGCGTAAAATTGACGTGACGTAACATTGACGTTACGTAACAAACGTCGTAAAATTGGGTTAACACCCTCTTCAGTTGAGCTTCGAAACTGACGAAAATATTCTTTTATGGGATAATCAAACATGATACAGCAGTATAGGACACATTAATTTAACATTGTACAAAGTTTGGTGAATTTCTGGAATGGGGCCGATTTTGGTTATTCGTTGCTCAAGCCCGGGTCTATAGCTACCTTAACTCTACCTTGATGATTTGCTCACTGAATGGAATTGCTAAATTAGTCAGACACTATCTTAACAATCAATAGTTAATTATAGAGATTATCCGCTGCCAATCATAAAACCCGGGGAACAGCTCAGCAAATTTAAAGATGCCGTCATGCTAAATGGTATATTGGGGACGAAACATCTTGTAATTATTACTGCAAGCGGATTTATAAAGCGCTGCAAGTTCTCTGTCATTGCGTCACACTGTGTTCTAAGCTCATTGAAAGTGACATTTGACGCTAGTGACAATTAAGTTAAATTAAGCTGTTGATAGACAAACAACTGTTTCGATGAAAAATAAAATACAAAACGCCTATATTATATATATTTAGATCTACTTTGTGAAAGTGACATCTAACAGAGGTGACAAATTTTATTTATAGATATAACAACTCCAGCACAAGACTCCATAGCAGAGCCATCCACTTTAATAAATTAACCGGACGACTAGTAATTTTTTCTAGTACCAAACTAATGACTGACTAGCTGACTAGTGGCCCATTTCACAGGATTAAAAAAAAGACAAACTAATAAACATATGCAGTATATGCAAGGAAAATACACCAAGCGTTCAACAAGTCTTACATAAATTGAAAGCATAAGTGTCTGTAATTATAGAAGACCAACGACCGATAATAAGATTATTTCATATTGTCCACAAATCATATGGCTATTGAAATGAATCCACAGAAAATGAACAAAGGTGACTGATGTTGCTATTTATACAGAAATAAACTGTAAACGTCGTGATTTACAAGGAATAAACAGAACTAAATATGGATGAACTGTATACGTCGTGATTTACAAGAAATAAACAGAACCAAATACGGATGAACTGTATACGTCGTGATTTACAAGAAATAAACAGAACCAAATACGGATGAACTGTATACGTCGTGATTTACAAGAAATAAACAGAACCAAATACGGATGAACTGTATACGTCGTGATTTACAAGAAATAAACAGAACCAAATACGGATGAATTGTATACGTCGTGATTTACAAGAAATAAACAGAACCAAATACGGATGAACTGTATACGTCGTGATTTACAAGAAATATACAGAACCAAATACGGATGAACTGTATACGTCGTGATTTACAAGAAATAAACAGAACCAAATACGGATGAACTGTATACGTCGTGATTTACAAGAAATAAACAGAACCAAATACGGATGAACTGTATACGTCGTGATTTACAAGAAATATACAGAACCAAATACGGATGAACTGTATACGTCGTGATTTAAAAGAAATATACAGAAGAAAATACGGATGAACTGTATACGTCGTGATTTACAAGAAATAAACAGAACCAAATACGGATGAACTGTATACGTCGTGATTTACAAGAAGTCTACAGAACCAAATACGGATGAACTGTTTCATTCATTATCTGCTGCCAGCAGGAAACCTGTGAAACTTGTGGATCTATCATAGTATATGTTCTCGTATCCGTAACAGTCCCCAACGTGAACAGTATCTCCTTTGTTCAGGTGAAATGTTCCCGCAGCAGTTGCTGGAAAGGTAAGTTTTGAATCGAGTTCTTTCCTTACGTATATCTGAATCGCATAAACACTGTTAACATATACTAAACAATCTATGATTTTATAATCTTTTTCGCCTTTGATACTTAGTGTAGCAACAAAATGATAAATTCCAGGTATTACGCAGGTAAATTTTCCAGTTGTGCTGCTGAATCCACTACCATAGTTGTAGGCTACGTTTGGAAATGTGACAACCCCGGATCCTTGCCCTGCCTGTATACCCCTGGCAGTGAATGCGACCTTTTGAGCTGAAAGTTGTAATATTATGTGTATAGACATTTGTGTTTATATATCTGTTTTAGTAAATTTTCAATTTTAAACTCCCGTGATTACGTTTGAATTAAATACTCATATATAGAGTTATGTTTTTACTGACTGAATAGTGACAGAACTTACTCGTAGTCTTCTTTTTATTCTAAGTCAAATATTGACGCATGCCAATCTTTAGAATTAATGTAGATTACTATTGAAAAATACATGTAATTCTTAATATGTACAAAACATATATTTTCAATTTAAAAACAACATCTAAGGAATGTTTCTTTTACAAAACTGATATTTGTCAAATTCACTAATTTTGATATACATGTAAGAGTAAATGTAACTTCCTAGAGAGATCAACGGACTTTAATGATGTGAGTAGTTAGGTACGTATGACTGTAATGTTTGCACGTGTAAATGGAGCTGTTTCGATTAGATCAAGACACTAAAATTATAACGGCTACATATTATTGACTGTAATGTTATAAACAATAAATTTTGAAAAGATATAAGGGAAATGTCAAAACAATTATATCAAAGGCTTTATTACACGTCATCACAACCATTCTATTTAGTACATAACACACGATACGCAAACAAGGCAGCCCTGGGGTTCCATAGTGGTGCGTTAGAAGTTTTATCTAGTATAGTTTTAAGTATCACCTGGACAACGGTTGTTACCACAACTCCCTGTCATGATACTGTTACCCTCACAGTGTCTGCCAAACACCGAAGGTGATGGATTAGTACATGTTCTTGTTCTTTCTCTGATGCCACTCCCACACGATACGGTGCAAGTACTCCAAATACCCCATTGACTCCAGCCACCATCTACAAGATGCAACAAGATGTGCGACAGGCTATTCATTTTGCAACAAGTAAGATTCAAGACTGTATTATAAATTAATCCCTTTGACACAAAACTAGCTCTCATTGACTTATTGTACGTAGTGAAAAGTAATAAAAACAACATTTTTCATCTGTAGGCAAGACGTACAGTGTAAACCCTTGTAGCGTAACCTTGGCAAATCACAAAATATTGCAACGTAATCCAAGCAAATCACATAATAAATGCAACGTAACCTAGACTCATCAAAGAATAAATGTAACACAACCTAAGCAAATCATATACTAAACGCAACACAACCTTGGCAAATCACATACTAAATGCAACGTAACCACCGCAAATCACATAATAAATGCAACGTAACCTAGACTCATCAAAGAATAAATGTAACACAACCTAGGCAAATCATATACTAAACGCAACACAACCTTGGCAAATCACATACTAAATGCAACGTAACCATCGCAAATTACATAATAAATTCAACATAACCTAGACAAATCAGATAATAAATTTGCATAACCTTAGCCAATCATATACTTGATGCAACGTAACCCAAGTAAATCATAAAATAAATGCAACATAACATGGGCAATTCACATAATAAATTCTACTCAATATTTTTTTGGTAAAGAGCGGGTAATCTTTAAACCAGAATTTAGTAAACTCTCTGTGAGTAAATAGCCTTGGTTTGATGCCAATTGTTTTACTTTGAGAGCCCAATTTAAGAGAGCTAGGAATTTATTCTTAAAAGATAAAACTAATGTCAATTTAAGACAAGATTATTTACGTTCGAAAAACAACTACAATCAAACGTTACGAAATAGTAAGAAAAAATATAAGAGGAGCGAAGCTAAAACCCTCACAAAATTAAGCAAATCGCAAACACGTAAGTTCTGGAAAAAAGTTAAAAGGCAATATGCAAAAAATCCCATAAAAGCTAATGAATTAAAAAATTCTGAGTTATTTACCTATTTTTAAAATTTATATAGCTCTGAAACGAACGACAGGGAACAAGTACCTACTCAACCTTTGATAACAGATGATGATTTAGATGGCGCTATAACTATTGCAGAAATTAAAGATGCAGTTTTCTCACAGAACAATAATAAAAGCGCAGGTATCGATACTATTATTGCGGAAATATATAAGCACTCTTTTGATGTTATTTCGCCCTTTTTATTGGCAATTTATAATAGAATTTTTGAAAATGGGGAATACCCAAAGAACTGGGGAGCAGGTATTATCGTCCCGATTTTCAAAGGAGAGAACGTTGAGGATTTTAAGAACTATAGAGGAATCACTCTGATAAACATTATTGCAAAAATTTATTCCTAAATATTGCTTAATCGTTTGACTAAATGGTCTGTTAAACATAGTAAAATTATTGACAATCAGTTTGGCTTCCAGAAAAGAAGATCTACGATAGATTGCATATTTTTGCCACATTCAATAATCGCTAAGTCACTGTGACAGGGTCAAAAGGTTTACTGCTGTTTCCTCGATCTCGAAAAATTTTTCGACAAACTAGATCGATCTTTTATTTTTCAAAAGTTGTTAACAAAAAATTGTAATAGCGCTACGATGCATGTACGCATCCGTTAAAGCAGCAGTAAGATATAACAGTACAATATCACCGTTCTTTGATTCAAATATTGAGGCAAAACAAGGCGATCCCAGTTCCACTTTACTGTTTTTATACTTCGTAAATGACATATTACAAAACATAAACTCCAATATAGACGGTCTTTTTACAATTAATGACGTCAGAATATTTATTTTACTTTTCGCTGATGACGCAGTTTTGTTTGCGCACACACCTACATCACTTCAGTCTATGTTGAATGATCTACACGTATATTGCCAAAGATGGGGACTTAAACTAAATACTAATAAAACAAAAAAATATGATTTTTGAAAAAGGCAGACACACTCAATACAATTTTATATATGATAATATAGCGCTGGAAAATGTGAAAATATTTAAATATCTTCGAATAAATTTGTTCAAAAATAGTCAGTGGTACCAAACACAAAAGAAATTAGCCCAACATTCCCAGTTTTCATTACACAATTTATTTACCGTATTTAACCAGTTAGAATTATCTATAAATGACAAATCTAAACTTTTTGATAGCATTGTTTGTTCAGTTTTAAACTACGGTGCTGACATTTTTAGATACATGTACCATGAAGGAAACGATACATTGTAAATTTCTTAGAAAAATCTTATATGTAAAAAAGACAACCAATCTTGATGGACTTTATGGTGAAACGGGGAGACATCCTATGCGAATACAACGAAATTAATTGTGATAAAATACTGGTTGAAAATACTTTCTTTACGTAATGACTGCTTGCTGAAATCCATGTATAATGTCCTAAAACTTGATGCAGAAAATGGTCTTTCTTATGGTGGTAATAACTGGGCATTTCAAATAAAATTTGATTAAAATGAAATTGGAATGTCAAATCTGTGGATTAATCAAGAGCATTTAACAGCACATTTTCAGCAAAGACGGCGGATGTCCGGACGGACGGACGACGGAAAGTGGGCGATGGATAAGCTCACGCCGGCACTTCGTGCTTAATGAGTTAAAATCTACAGGTAGTTCCATCAAGAACTCTGGTTGCTATGGCATCAAATAGGAAAATCTTTAAAAATAGTCTTCTCAACATTTGGAAGGCCCAAAGCTTAGAAATTGGGCATGAATCTTTGTGTAGAGGACCTCAAACAAGATTTATAAACTGAAGCCTCGATGCACAAAGCTTAGCTATTTGACAAGTAGCATTTCCTAATGAACCTCTACCAATACTGTTAAAACCATGACCCTTGGGTCAAAACAGACCCCGTACCGTCAGTGTGTGTGGAAGGGGGTGAGGTCACTATATTTTATATAGGCTTAATATACATACAGGAAAAACTTTTAAAATCTACTTCTCTGAAACCACAAGACCTGCAGCGTAGATATTTGGCATGTAGCATTGACTAGTAGACCTCTACCAAAGTTGTTCAAGTCATGACCCCGAGTCAAAATTGACCCCACCTGGGGATGTCACTTGATTACACAAAGACGTATATAAGAAAATTACCTCGGGGTGGGGCAAAAAAGCAGAATTAGGATTTATTTTTACAAATAACGGTGTTTCTTTGCAGCATATGTGCTTGAGAAATTCTAACATCCATATTGATAATGGAATTTAATTGCAAGAAGACGTAGGTAGTGATACATTGTAGTAATGTAGAAACTTGACCGGGATGGTCACTCAAATATATAGTATATACCTGTCAGTCCTACTTCCAGTCCTTTGGCTGCGGCTGGTAGTGACTTCTTACTAGCTTTAATCCTACGTACTTTCGCATTCAATTTCGAAGTCTCTATCTTTCGTTCAAACACCTCTTTCTGAACAATTTCCATTAGCACGTTCCTTTCCAAAATCTCATTCTGAATCATTTCCTTCAGCAAATGTATTTCCTTGCAGTCACATGTTTGATCGCATTTCGTCATTAAAATATTTAATGACACGATAAGTAAATATATGAGAATCATTTCGACTTTAATATTGACAACACATTAATAAACTATCTTTCGAACTATTTCTTTATACAGAAATTCCAGCAGCGTGATTAAAGAGTAATAAAGTTTTGGGACTATTCCACAAACGTACTCTCTAAGATTTACAATCAAACTGCTGTATTCCAAGGACTTGTTCTGTTTTTATATGTTTCTAAAAATACAGCCTGTGCACACATACAGACCAACCTCTTTAAAATAAACATTACTTTTATATGAAGCTCACATTTGTTTTTCTTTACACGTTTTTAAAATTAGAATAACTTAATATTTATCTTTGTTCACGGCCTACCGCTCTTTGCAGATCCCGGAATGTTTTACCTTATCCTTCAGCTATTTGTCTTTTTATATTTTCAACATTTAACTTCGTTTCCATATCAAAATTTGCAAGATATTGCCCTAAAAATGAAAACTTACTTACTGGCAGCGATACTTCAAAATTGTTACATAAAGTAATTTTTAACATTTAATATTGATACAGTCCAACATTTCCGAACGACACCTCCCTAGAGCAACAACCTCCCTACAAAGAATCACATTCTATTTCTCTTTTCTTCGATTATGCAAGGAATCAACTACCTAAGAACAACACCTCTCTACAACAAACACATTTCAGTGTTTGCAAGGGTGTTCACACCTGAGAAGTTGCACTGTATTATTATTATTTACTAACCATTTACTATACATGTAATGTACAATGTCGAAACAGCTATAAGTTGTTAAACATCTTAATCATATTTCGTTTAAATAAAATTGAGTAAAAATATGGCCTTAAAGTCGCAGGCTAACTATATCTCAAACATCAAGAATCAGAAATCATTAACTGTTCAAGATCTGCCGGCAACATTTTCACACGCTCTATAATCTGTTTATCAAAAGATCTTTACCTGAGCTGTTTTTTCAACAATTTAAGGCAGTTGTAAATAACGTATGACTTCCGAAACTCTTGTTTTAAACATTACAGATTTTAGTTATTATGTTCTTAATTTTTTAACCCATTCATGATTAGTGTCTACTTAAATATATAACTTTCAAAAAGCTATGCTCCTAAAAAGACAAACAATTAATACAGTATCGTCAGATCAGGATATAATGATTCAGCCTTTTGGATCACAATAAAGCAAACCACCACTGTTTAAAGTAATAGACTTGCCCAAATTTGAAGTCAGAAGACCCTATTGTAAAAATCTAGCAATAAATGGGTTGAGTGGTACAAGTTAACATAAAACAAAAATAAAGTTTGAAACACTTTTAATGTTGCCAGCTTAACTATTACTTATATGTTATTTGAACTGTTAATTACATGTATTCAGTTCTCGAGTGATGCATTGTCTTTTATAGATTTTATCTTTTAAGTGTGCCTTCTTCAATAGCTACATGTATTTATAGCTATATTCTATCTTTTCTTTTCACTTAAATATCCTTTAACTAGGGTTTGTTCACTTAAATATCCTTTAACTTGGGTTTGTTCACTTAACTATCCTTTAACTAGCTTTTGTTCACGTAACTATCCTTTAACTAGCGTGTGTTCACTTAACTATCCTTTAACTAGGGTTTGTTCACTTAACTATCCTTTGACTAGGGTTTGTTCACTTAACTATCCTTTAACTAGGGTTTGTTCACGTAACTATCCTTTAACTTGCGTTTGTTCACTTAACTATCCTTTAACTAGCGTTTGTTCACTTAACTAGCCTTTAACTAGGGTTTGTTCACTTAACTATCCTTTAACTAGGGTTTGTTCACTTAACTATCCTCTAACTAGCGTTTGTTCACTTAACTATCCTTTAACTAGCGTTTGTTCACTTAACTATCCTTTAACTAGGGTTTGTTCACTTAACTATCCTTTAACTAGGGGTTGTTCACTTAACTATCCTCTAACTAGCGTTTGTTCACTTAACTATCCTTTAACCTTGGTTTGTTATTTATATCTTGAACCGTTTAAGTGGCATTTAACTTAGGTTTGTAACTTATATCTCTGCATCTTTCTTTATAATTCATGCCTCGACACAAAGTAATTGTAATTTTGAGTGAAAGTCTTACCCGAGAACCAAACAACTTGACCAACGTCATTTTGTTAGTAAGTATAAGTACGGCAAATAATGATAATTGCTAAATAACATGGTAAATGATATAATCATGAACGTTTCTATTATACTCACAAAAATGCAGAGGAGACATGGAAGATATTTTTCTTCCATCGCGTGCGCACGCATTAATCCTGGTGTATACAGTTCATCATAACGTGCATAGTATAATAGTGCAAACATGTGCCGACAAATTATATGACTGCATAGTAAGAGTATTGCCAGAGGTTTGCAAAACTAATCTGTAAGAAATGTCACTGAAAAACTGCACATTTGTGCTACGGCCTTAAAACTAGAACGTTCTAAATTCATCTCTAAATAGCGTGAAAAAATATACCCTGCATCCTGTTCGCGTGATCAACTTAAACAGAAGGAAGATATTAAATTGCCTCAGAGATTTCGTTTTTCTAAGTCGGTCGTTCGTCTTGCCAGACCTTGAGAATGTTTACAACGCAATTTTATCATACAGTTTTTTTTTCTACTTCTGTGCCAAATGCTACACAGAGTTAAAGCATATGTCCTATAGAATGCTCAATAAAAGTTACTGCTTATACACAATACAATGATTCTGAAAGATTTACTTTCTTTCATGTCATAATCTACGATTTGCTGGTTTGCTTATCGAATCTTTCCAATCGGAACTCCTCGGTGATGAATGCTTCACCAGTTTGATGAAGGATGACGGAATAACCAGAGGAGTTCCGATTGCGAATCTTGTCTGTCCGCAGTTCTAGCAACTTTCCAACTGTCTAGTCTCAGTGCAAGAAATCACTCATTTTTTATATTCTTCTTTGTGATGTCAATGACTCAATGGATATCCTGCCTACGAAGACGTTTAATAAAATACACCTTTTCAAACAGCTACGTTCCGATGCAGACGACAAAAACAATTCGTTCTGATCAGGAATCAAGTTGTTACCCTTGTAATAATAATTCTTCAAAACACCCATGTATTCTAAGAAATAGACTAACCCAAATTGGAAGTCCCATTGTTAAGGTTATAGATTCCAGTTAAAGAAATTCGTATTTGTCTCATAAATTACCACTAAGTGAGGACATTTATTTGATGAACTTCTTAAATGTGTTATATGATTATTATATTTATATAAAATAATTGGACGGTTATAACATGCGGGCACTGGCTTATTATATATCAATGAAAGCCATGAAGGTACCCTAGGTTATGATAAACATCCTTAGATATTTTGTGTGTGACACTGTCAAGTAGACATGCTACATGCCATCTAACTAAGCTCTTGGTCTCATGATTCTGGACAAGAATATTTTTAATGTATTTCCCTATATAAGTATATATTAAACAAATGACCCCTGGGACATGGCCAATGTTGACAAAGAGGCATACTATGAACATGCTTAAGAGTACTTCTACACAATGCTACACACCAACTTTTTCTCATAGTGAGAATTTATGTTTTTTGAAGTTTTGCGATATACTTCTGTGTAAAACATATGACCCCACCCCCTGCCGGCGGTGTCAATTTTGACCGCTGGGGCATGATTTAAACAATTTGATAGGGTCTACTTGACAGTGTCACACACAAAATATTTAAGATTTTGGCCTTGATTTGGTCATATCAACTAGAGTTCAGCATGGAACGGAATAAGTTTGGTAGAGCTTAACTGAAGAAACATCCCTGCCAAGATGCATCAACATTAATCTCGTGATCTCGTTTAAAGGAAAGGGTGAACGGTTGACGTACGCAGAATGGTGAGTGGTCCTAATAAAAAGTCGACAAGTAGCACTGTCCAAGCGACTGATCTCACTGTGAGTACTACTCACTGAATAGTGCTCATTTTGAGTAGTGATCAGTGTACATTGCTCACTTTGAGTAGCGTTCATTGAAAATACCAACTGTGCATATTACTGAGTGAACAATGCTCACTTTGAGTAATACTCACTAAACAATGCTCACTGTGAGAAGTACTCACTGAACAATGCTCACTTTGAGTTGTATTCATTGAACAATGCTCGCTATGTGTAGTACTCAAAGAACAATGCTCGCTATGTGTAGTACTCACAGAACAATGTTCACTATGAGTAGTACTCACTGAACAATGTTCACAATGAGAAGTACTCACTGAACAGTGTTCACTATGATAAATACTCACTGATCAATGCTCACTGTGAAAGGTATTCACTGAACAATGCTAACTATGTGTAGTACTGAAAACTGCTCACTATGAGAAGTATTCACTTAACAATGGTCACTGTGAGATGTATTAACTGAACAATGTGCACCGTGAAAAATACTCACTGAACAATGCTCACTGTGAGAAGTATTACCTGAACAATGTGCACTGTGAAAAGTACTCACTGAACAATGCAAACTATGTGTAGTACTCACTGACCAATGCTCACTATGAGAAATTTTCACTTAACATTGGCACTGTGAGACGTACTCACTGAACAATATTCACTGTGACAAGTATTAACTGAACAATGCGCACTGTGAGAAGTATTCACTGAACAATGCGCACTGTGGGAAGTACTCACTGAACAAAGCTCACTGTGAGAAGTATTAACTGAACAATGTGCACTGTGAAAAGTACTCACTGAACAATGCTCACTGTGAGAAGTACTCACTGAACAATGTGCACTGTGAAAAGTACTCACTGAACAATGCTCACTTTGAGTAGTACTCACTGAACAATGTTCACTATGAGAAGTATTCACTTAACAATGCGCACTGTGAGAAGTACTCACTGAACAATGCTCACTGTGAGAAGTAGTAACTGAACAATTCTCACTATGAGAAGCATTCACTTAACAATGCGCACTGTGAGAAGAACTCACTGAACAATGTTCACGTGAGAAGTATTAACTGAACAATGCGCACTGTGAGAAGTACTCACTGAACAATACTCACTGTGAGAAGTACTCACTGAACAATGCGCACTGTGAGAAGTACCCACTGAACAATGCTCACTGTGAGAAGTATTAACTGAACAATATGCACCGTGAAAAGTACTCACTGAACAATGCTCACTGTGAGAAGTACTCACTGAACAATGCCCACTGTGAAAAGTACTCACTGAACAATGCTCACTGTGAGAAGTACTCATTGAACAATGCTTACTATGAGTAGTACTCCATGAACAATGCTCACTTTGAGTAATGCTGGCTAGACAATGATCACTACGGAAAGTACTTACTGAACAACGCTCATTATGGGAAGTTTTCACTGAACAATGCGCACTGTGAGAAGTACTCACTGAACAATGCTCACTGTGAGAAGTACTAACTGAACAATGCTCACTGTGAGAAGTATTTACTTAACAATGCGCACTGTGAGAAGAACTCACTGAACAATGTTACCTGTGAAAAGTATTAACTGAACAATGCGCACTGTGAGAAGTACTCACTGAACAATGCGCACTGTGAGAAGTACTCACTGAACAATGCACACTGTGAGAAGTACTCACTGAACAATGCTCACTGTGAGAATAATTAACTGAACAATGTGCACCGTGAAAAGTACTCACTGAACAATGCTCAATATGAGTAGTACTCCATGAACAATGCTCACTATGAGTAATGCTGGCTAAACAATGCTCACTACGGAGAGTAATCACTGAACAACGCTCAATATAGGAAGTTTTCACTGAACAATGCTTATTATGAGCAGTACTTATTGAACAATACTAACTGTGTGTAGTACTCACGGAACAATGCTCACTATGAGTATAACTCGGTGAACAATGCTCACTGTGAAAAGTATTCACTGAACAATACTAACTATGTGTTGTACTTACTGAACAATGTTCACTATGAAAAGTACATGTGCTCAAGAAAGCTTGGCCCTTTTGTTAAAGTGCGTACATTTAAAGAGGTACACGGCATACCGACACATTTCAAATTTTATACCGAAGTCAAGCCACTTCCCTTTAATGTCTAAAAAGTATATTTTGATATATCAGAGTGTCTATGATTAAAAGACAACATTTAGGTATACATGTACTTGATTCGTACGAGGAAGTCAGTGACTGATTTCCGAAAGTTGTCTTCAATGTAACGTTTAACAAGAACTATCTTTGAAAAAGATGGTTGGCGCAATTTTGATTATATGAAAGCGATTGGTAGCTAGATTCTATATTAAACAATTCTGTTAAGTTTAATAAGGCGCCAAATATCGCAGTGTGCCCCGACCAGGACGCGAAACCATGGCCCTTCGCTTACAGGGCCGTAAGAGCCAATGCTCTGCCGACTGAGCTAACCGGTCTCTTACACTGTGAATTAGTTCGTACAGTGAGATGTGCATCAGTAAACAAACTTAATCCTTGTTTTCTTATCAAATATGTTACTCAAAATATTGACCGTCATTCACTGGTCGAGATACTTTAAATAGTACTTATAATTAACATTAATTTGGCGGTAACAACATATTACGTTGATAGATATGAACTATTTACGTACTAAAATTATAAAACCATTGAAGAAAGACTGAAAACGCAAGAGTATTTTATTGACCTTTTTCATTGGGCATTAACCAATTAAAAGGTGCATTACAGAGTAAATTTCTCAATACATTCTACTTGTCATTTTATTGGCGATTGAAAGTTACCAACGTCCGGTCAAAATCGAGCTTAATAAAATAAGTTTTTTAATTGAATTCAATGGTGCATCAAACAAATCACGTCCGTTTTGCCCATGTACGTAACACCCAGTGAGTGCATCTTGGAATCGATTGATCGATTTAGGCCCGCCTTTGTCTTTTGGAGCTATTTTTGTATTCCACGAAATAATTATTCTTCTAACACTAGCCACTAGTTACAGTCTATTTTAACATTAATGTAAACAAAACACTGTATCCACTGAATAATTGAATAAATATTTTTTTTAAAAGGAAATTTCGTTGCAACACCTCTATGCAAATTTCCATTTTTTTCAGTCAAATACATTTGCTCTCTTAGTAAAATACTTAATTTCTTGGCAAAATAATCAAGCATCTCTACAAATGCACCAGCATTTAAAAGCCAATGTGCAAAAAACAACTCAAATTAGCAAAACACGTTCAGAAAGTTACGGTTTTGCAAGGAGTCACTAGTCGATAATCAACAAACTCAAACTCGACATTGGGTTCTTATTAGCGTTTCGAAAATCGTAGTTTAATGCATCTATATGATTCTTCTAAAGCATGATATCTACATACAGCTGCGTTCCATGTATGTCTATATCCGCAAGGTTGATCGAGTAGTCGATCGCTATTGTTCGGAATTGCATTATACATTTACCACGGTTTGTCGAATAGCGACACACTTTTGGGTACAAAGGTGCGTGCGTTAAACTTTGCATAATAGAGAATTAGGATTAATCACACTCATAGATCTCATTGGTCGCCGCGGTTGACCTACTTTCGGCTTACAATCAAATCCATTTGGCAAACACTGACTGGAAATTGCAGTTACGTTCCCACGTTCCTCAGCAGGCCGAAGATTATGTTTCTATGCCGGACCTTTATAAAACCAATGAACTGAACTGAAATACTGAAACTGCTTTCAAGTATTTGACAGGACGGGGAAATTATTTCAAAGTAGCAAAATGTCAAACACCAGGGATAAGTAATGGTTTTATTCCTGTAATGATTATGGCAATGTGGAGGATGTCGCAACTAACAGCGGTTTTACTATTTATGGTTTGGTGTTGTGCTGGATCTGTAAATGCAGGTACAAATATTTCTTTGTATATTACATGTTTTCGTATCCTTTGCTTCTTAAAAACGAATTAAATGAGTGCGCTTTTAAAATCAATAAACAAAACTAGCATTTTAGCTCAGCTGTCCTTACGACAATCGGATCATCAAGGCGGTTTTTCACGAACATTTCCGAGGTTTGCCGAAGAGTAAGAAGCCAGGAACTAGTTGTACGAACTTTAATTAATATTCTAGGATCACTTAGAATTTCTTTTAATTTACTGATAAGATAATAATAGGACCATGTTCTGTTCACTCTATAACAATGTTGACTTATGCCTTTCTTTGGTATTCAAGTCGACTCTTCACGATAAAGAGTTGCCAGAAAGCCTTTCTTACTTTTTGCAATATCATTAAAATATACTGCTTTATTTCTAACATGTACTTACCGACTTAAAAAGCAAAGCCAAATAAAGGTCATTTCCGCCAATAAGACATCTTTCTTGGTAGAATAAGAGCTACTTGTAATTGTGGTCCTGGGACTTTAAGCTAACAACCGGCTAACTTTCCTCAGTTTGAAGGACTTATTTAAACATTGCATTCTAGAGAATTAGGACTTTTAAACTGTCCATAACAAAACCGAAATATGCGACTAGTAGGGGTTTGTAAGATCCTTGCACTAGTATCGCCGACCAAAATCAAACGATAATAAAATGTTGGCTAAAGGTGGTTAAAGTTTCGAACAAGCGGGTCCAGATCTACTTAAATGTCTCAAGCTTACTGGATTTCTATGGAATTTCACCGAAGTTTTGCGGAAGTTAACGAGTAGATACGATTGTCAAGAAAGCTTGGTTAATATTCACGCGAATAGGCCTAGCAGACACTGATGTACGGGACAGTATGGTCACATGAATAATACGTAAAGAGAGTAACACACACCACGGTCAGTTATGTATTTATCTGTTAATCACTTCACACACATGATTTATGGTTATGATTTATCACTTTACATATTAATGGTTTAACATTGATATCTTCTACTCACTTCGCCATCTGATGATAGCTACTCAGTGGAAGTAAAGGCACTGTTTAAAGATATTTCAAATCAGAACAATATACTTTCCACAAAACAAATCAAAGGACTGAAAGTGCTGGAGGATCGATTGTCTCTGAACAACACAGACTGTACACATACATGTGTAAATATCAGGACAACCCATACATAAGTAAAGTTATAAACAAACTGGAGACACAGCTGTCCACAAAGTTTGACCTTTAACCATATGTGTAAACTTTACTTTTGAGATAGGAACCCATGTGCTTACCTTTTGCATTCAGTGACTACAATAATATTTACTGTCATGTATGTTCAACTACCCTATAAAGTATCATAGCTGTGAATGGTAACTGAGAAGTAGATTTTTACAAAACTGAACTGAAAATTCAAAGTTTGCACAACATTTAATGTCATTCAAAAGTTATGGGATTTGCCCGTAGGGTTGATTGCATTGTGTCAATTGATTGATTCGGATTTAACGTCGCACTCAACAGCTGAGGTCATATGGCAACTTTCAGCTTTCATGGAGGAGGAAGATTCCGGCATTATTTCAGTCACGGGCGGACACTTGGGTAGAACCTATAAAGCTTCCAGACATAATAGAATCCGATCCAAGTATGGCACGAACCTACAACGGTGAGGGACACTTGATCATCAGTAGGTGACCTTAACCACTCGGTCACACGGCTTTAATGGTTACCGAGAAAGTGAAGTTTAAGAAAGCTTAATCAGATTAAAGACGACACTGCCGACTGACGTCAAGAGGGTTATGACAATGGCTCTTTTGTTTTTCATAGAAGAACTAAAAATGGATTTATCAGTCTTTTGTTATTGATTCAGTATATACAAATTGTAGAACAAGTACTTGCAGCATACATTTACTACACCGATGAGTGCTTCCTGGGGCTCTGATGAATACTCGCTCAGAATGAATGGATTTCGAAGATCGCAGTAAACAATGCCATTAACAGGATGAGAACCCACGACTTCCGGGTTAGCAGTCCGACGCTCTACCCCTACGCCACAGCGCCTCTACAAAACGGGAATCAATACCGTAGTTAAAGTGTGGACGTAGGCGAATACCAGCATTAGATAACCGACAGGATCCTATCCGAACGGAAGGAAACTTGTATCGTTGCAGCCATAGTTACTCTAAGTTTACCCAAATCGATGCAGACAAGAACAAAACAGTTCAGTTACTATAGGTCTTGATTTCATATACAGTGCCACAGATTTCTAGAAGAACCTTACTGGTTACGGCCCTAATATTGTGATGACAGAACAAAAAAGATAAACGGTACATTTTGAACTTGCAGTACGGAGCAAAAAAAACCGGACCGCCTTCCTAGTACTTGCCTGGTTGAAATAAGTTCCAATCCTAAATTGTAGGCAAAAGCTGAACAATGAAGAAGATCAAAGAAGACACAGAATAAATTAATAACTGAACAAGAAAAACAGTGATACAAAGTATCACAGCGGGCCCACAAACAAAACTGACATGTAAATATTCTAGAAATTGGTGATGATTGATGTTGATGCATGGAAAGAACTCAAGGAAACCAATTCTGTTGTACAAGCAAAACCTGACACGACTACTGACTAACCTGTAGTATCTAAACTTTACTGTTATCGAATAATATGTATACAGTTTGTCTTATTAACAATATCCTTATAAGTTTGACATGAATGAAGCTTTCTATGATTTTTGCAGTAAAGCATTTAGAATGGTTTAAAGTCTTACAATGATAAGTAAAACAGAAGAAAAAGGTAAAAAAAAATATGGGATTAGATGGGTTTCGAACTCGCGTCCATTACAGTAAGTCAGCGCAGATTTCAATTTCCAATAGCTCTACCAATTTCTCTAGGTCCGCCGACTATAGTTTTATGGGTAAAAAACGAGTTGTTATCAATTTGTATGTCCAAGTCGTTCGTTCGCGCATTAAGTGCTTACGATTAATCACAAATTTAAAGATTAATAACGAAATAATAAAAAAATCAATCTGAAATGTTTTGAAATGATTTCGATCTATTACTATATAATTTTGAAAAAAGAAGACGGTATAATGCCTACCAACTGTATACATTTGTATATCGAACTACTTGTTTGTATGTTGTGCGTTCGGCCGTACGGCCGCTATACTCTGTTAACATTGGCTCGATTTTAACAATAGATCCAAAAATGAATTCGTTTGCAAACAAACCAGGAAGTACGCCTCAAATCAACCAAATGTCGGCTTTTAAGTTCGCTGAAATTAATGTTTCAAACCAATATCTTACAGATTCCGAGGCTGATGGGTACTCTGGAGAGGTCGAGGCACTGTTTAAAAAACTAAGAGAATACAAGGACAATGTAATATTTGCAAAAGCAAAAATGAATTCGGTTGCAAGTGAAACCTGGGACAAGAAGTACGCCATTGCTATAATAAACCTTTATACATAAGGTAGTCCTTTCTATCTAACACTGAATGCTGAAATGCGCCAGGGTTACCGAAACGATAGTAATGGTGTCTGGAAGAGAGCAGGCGATTTAATCAACAGGGGCCTCGACATTCTTGGACCTACAATTTATGATAGTGTTTATCGGGGATGTAAAAATGTAGATAAACTACCAGTTGAGGGCAAGGACTTTCTTTTCAATCAGATTATCAGCACGAGTACAAATAAAGCAATAGCCCTTAAATTCAAGTCCTGTCCGAAAGGCAAGCTGTTTGATATATCAAATGTGTATGGGGTTTCCGTTGCAAAATATTCTGCTTTAAGTCATGAGAGTGAGGTGATTATCAAGTCTACCAACGTTTTCCGAGTGAAAAAAGTGTCCTGTCCTGTTGATGAAACTAAATATAGCACATACTATCTGGACGGACAACCGGATGTGAACAGTATACATGCACCAAGTACTGTTGTACCGGAAACAAATGGTGTAAACAAGCCGAGCGCAAGAAATACATCAAAATGCGCTTTCATTGCTGGAATGATGCTGATGTTTTACTTGTAACTGTAGATATTGATACATATAATAATACGAGTTCAAGATTATTTGTTTCATAAAAAATAATAACATTCAATAATATTTAAAAGTCAGAAAAACATTAATTTTCAATACACCGCATACGTGTGCGTACAGGTTAACAAGTGTGAACACCTATGGTACAGATCGGTTAACGTCTGTGAATACGTCAAGTCTTAACAGATCGGTTCACCACTGTGAGTACAAAATGTGGGAACTGATCGATATTTCCCAGTGTACTGTATACTTCAAGTTGTAAAGATGGGTTAAATCATGTGTATGATTCAGGGGTTAAAGATCTGTTAACCCTTGTGGATAGTTCAAGTAGTTACAGGGGCACTCCCTACATCTAGCAGATTATATTCTCCAAACATAAATAATGTGTTCAATGAACGTAAAATGATAAATAAATTATAGGAATAACTGTTTTGTAATTTTGATATTTGCGACTGTATATATGGTTTTTAATGGTCGCAAATATTTTTAACGGCGACGGCGTTAGCCGGAGCTGTTAAAACTGTTTGCGACCATTAAAACCGTATATACGGTCGCAAATATCAAAATCACTAAATAGTTATCCCTTTTCTAACGCACAATGTGTCTAAATGCGATAATTAAAACGCCGTTTGAATTTTGCGACTATATATACGTTATTTAATAGTCGCAAATTTAAACGACGTCACCAATCAGAAACGACGTTACATCGGTACTGCGTTAGAAACAAATTTATAGAGCACCATATATCGAACAATGTCCCATTTTAGCACAAATAATCAACAAAGAGGCCTTCTGTCACCCATTAATTGTAAAACAACTTGATTTAGATTATTGAACGTTTTACGGTACTGCAACATAATTATTTTGAAACGCTGATTTTACCGATACCGACTGGAATGTAAAACTTAAAATATTAGCTTAAGTAACACTACTTGCAAATATTATATTATCTATGTTTTTGAAGTCATTTAATTTGACACCAGTTTAACCAGTGTGAATACTACAAGTGATAACAGATCGGTTAACCCCTGTGGATACTTCAAGTGGTAGCAGATCGTTTAACCCTTGGAATACTTCAAGTGATAACAGATCGGTTAACCCCTATGGATATTTGAAGTGGTAGCAGATCGGTTAACCCCTGTGGATACTTCCAGCTGTAGCAGATCGTTTAACCCATGTGAATACTTCAAGTGGTAGCAGATCGGTTAGCTCCGGTGATACTTCAAGGGGTAACATATCTGTTAACCGCTGTAAATACTCCAAGGATTAGCATGTTAATACAACTCAAAGTAGTAACAGATCGGTTAACCACTGTCATTACTTCAATGGCAACATATCGGTTAACCACTGCCATTACTTCAATGGATAACACATTGGGTGTTTCCTGCGAATACTTCAAGTGGTTACAGATCGATTTATTCAGTTCGGTTATTTTTTGTGAATCAGTTCGGTTAACGTCTGTGAATACTGTGTATGTGGTTACAGTTCGGCTGACCCCTGTGAATACTACAATTTGTAACAGTTTGTAACCTTTAAGTATTGCAAATGAAGCTCTATGAATATTGTTAACCCCTGTGCCTAATACAGGGAAAAAATGTATAAATAACCGTACCAAATCTTTCTCGATCTTTTTTATCATTGTGTAATATTATTTCCCTATTTCAAGTACTTTCAACGAATTTGTTTGAATGTACATGCATAGCAAGAGTATACATTTGTATTTTGTTGAATTAATTAAGGTTCTAATTAACAACGATAAACTAAAAAGTTCACTTGTGGTCTTCCGGTTCATTTTCAGAACGTCACACTTTCGGAATGAGCGACGTATTTCCTTGATTTAACGCGCGCTTGCTGCAGTCAGAGAACCGAATTTGAAAACACATTTTTGTCGAACTTAAACTATGTTCATCGGAGATGTTGTAGTTAAGAAAACACATACATGTTTCGTTCAGATATCGAATTTCACAGATGTCTGAATAGACCAATATGAAATATTGAAATTCATTTTGAAATTTTGATATTGAAGACAAATCTGTTAACACAAGAACACAACACAATGTAAAAACGTTTAGTTTCAGCGTGTTTCGATTAATGTGTCCTAGATGCAGATGGCTTCCCATGTAGGAAACATAGAGAAAATTTGTGAGGTTTCCTCGACATATAACGCCCGTGCAGTCAAGCATATAAACCGGATACGTGGTGTTTACAGTATCCGATAATAGATTATCACATCAAATAATATTTCTGCTTCCTTTTTTATTCAAGACATATGATTTTAATATACCAATGTTAATTGCTCGAAGTATATTCAATAGGCTCAAACCATCATTTCGGGCTTCATTATTATTGAGTTAAGTGAAGGACTTATTAAACGTTTCTCTCGAATTTGTGTCTTTTTTCTCTATCACCTGCACACTTCACAAGAGTGCTATGATGACCCAATATCACTCACCAGGTAACCGTACTGCCCATTATACAAGATCAACAACAGTGTCAAAGAAAACAAAATAAAAATACAAGGATTGTTACAGTACATTCAAGATAATGTTACAGTGACATCATAGATACATGCATATGTTTACACAAAAATCTTACAACCAGTGCATGAACAGGTAGAGCATGCTTTCAAAACAAGATTTAATCCTTACATTTTACAACTAAATTTACATAATTTGCCCCTTCTGTTGCGTCACTGTCACATTATTCTAAACGAACTGTAAGTTTTAAAGTCTATATAAGAGTTACGTGTTGTTTGAATGCAGGCAATCACATCGAATGCATGGTCATCGATGTAAAGATTACGAAAATAATTACATTGAAACTCGTTCACAAAACTGCTCACATAGTCCAAGTTTCATGATTCTAGTTTCAGAAGCAAGAAAGTAGGTCAACGGGTCAAGGTCAAAATGATCCAAGGTAAGCACTTCAATCTATTTGCAAAACTAAGCACATGTTTTAAATTTCATCGCGGTCTGAAGCTTCAAAAACGAGATAGTAGATCAAAAGGGCCGGGCTAGTTTTGACACGAGGAGCATAATTAGAACAGTCGTTGGTGGCGACCACTGGAAAATGCTACGTTCCAATAATCATTGCTCTGGACCTTGAACTTATGGATTAAAAAAAATGTTCCCATATAGATCTGTGTAAAAGAATGATCCTAAGGGTGTGGCCAATTGACCCTCGGCGGATAATTTGAACAATCTTCGTACAATACAATTAGACAATGCTACGTATTTAATATCTTAAGTCTTTTGGTTTTGGACAAGAAGATTTTTAACATTTTTAAGTTCCTTTTCTAAGTCTATATAAATCAATGATCCCTTGAGCCGGGTCAGTTGTGCCTATATAATTTGAACAATCTTGGTAGTCTAATATGAAAATGATGATATAAAAATGTTGTTGTAATAATGTGTTGTTGTTGAACTTTCCATTTTTTTTCTTTTTTTTAACAGTGTAGTTGTATTATAATTTAATTGAAATATAACGGTGGATTATATTCTGATAAACTCACTGTCCACGCAGTCAAAATCTGTTGCCCGGATTAACGTCAAAAAGTGCACAGAGCGTAATGAATGCCGGAAACCAAATGACGATGACGTCGTTAAAAATGACATCATGTTTGCGATGCTTTCTGGTGACATTTCCCGCGATTTTCGACATTTTATTTAAAAAAAACTCAACATAAGTAGAGTTTGAGACATAAAATAAACAGACAAAAAGTTAGTATCAGTCTCATATCACGATAATTTCACTCGTGAACACCAAAAGTAGTTATTTTCACTCGTGGCTGCGCCACTCGTGAAAGTATCACTTTTGCTGCACAAGTTCAAGTTTGAAAACAAAAACAAAAATTATAAAGCGCATTTAAACGAACGCACAACATGTGAAAGTGGCATAAAACTGCTCATTATTTTTTTTTCTTATTTTCTGTAGATTGTACTCCGTACTACGTCCGGTATTACGAGGTAACCTGGCACCGTACACCAACAGGTCGGCAGTGTCAACGTTGGGACTCTCAAACGCCACATAGTCATGTAAATAATGAAAGGTGGAAATTTCCAATAGATGATTCAGTGACTGAAGCTCAAAATTACTGCAGGACTACAGCGGTTAGTGTAGCTAGTATTTTAGAAATATGTCACGTGAAAGATGACGTCAAATTACGAAACTTCCGCGGTGAAATGATGTTTAATGTCACAAATGTCACCCTAATACGCAAAATCCGAAAAACAAATGATGTCATGTTACGTGACAAAATTTAAATTGGTGGGTGAATTTACAAAGCGTTTATAAAGAAATATTCAACTACTGATACAAACAACTGGCATCAAAATTATGTTCAAAATGAGATTTAATGTTGTCTGGATCCCACATCTGATTCGTTTAAGTAAACTAATTACACATGTTAAAACAATATTCGGGCGTTTCCTATCCAAACATCAAATGAGGAAACATTTCTTACATATTCAGATTTTTATATTGACAACCATCCCAGATACAGAAAATAGGAGGAAATTGATGAAGGAAGTTCTAACTTTGGGTCATAATACATGCAAGTTTTTCTTTGAAAGTGCGTATTATAGTCATGAACACATAACAGCTGAAGAATGTCTACATAAATTTCGACCTATCCAGAATTATGACTAACACTGCGTTGTCTATCATACCAATTAAGTGTAAACAAAATATAAACTGAAATATTCGCGAAGAGACTGTTAATTGTTGTTTTTTTTTGTGTTGGGCTATCTATCATATGTATCGCCTGCAAAGGAAAATTAACTGATTTACTAATCAATACTAATTCTTTCAGGTTTCCTTTGGTGTTATACAACGGACCCAGATGTAAGATGGGAAGACTGTAAGATTCCCTATTGTTTACTGACCACGAACGCATAGACAATACTATGATAAAGACATATTGTATATTATTTGCATGTCTAAAGTTTCTTTAAAGCTGTAATAAAAATTGTTACACAATACGGTTGTTATAGAACTCCAAATATTATAACCGTAACCGTGTTAAAAGGTCACTGTACCCTTGCACGGCAATTCTATATGCCTTACGGTAATCTGCTACAGTAGATCGTAGTGTTAAATTTGATTAAAGCACCCAAAAAAGTAGACAGACTTTTGGAAATGAAAGAAGTTCCTTCAGACATTTCCAATTTACTCTCGCGCAGAAAATTAGTTCTACGGTCGCATAAAATACGGAAATAGTTAATCCGTCGCATGAATCAGTTGTGATTAAGTAACTAAAAATTTATTATGATTATGACAGTTAAGCCTAAGCATATCCTACATCTTGTTTTCCTTTGAAAGGCCTAAACATTTCAAGACTAACCGATTAAACAAGAAATAAACCTTTGAAGATAATAGCAGATAATATTTCAGCTAGAGTGTTTTGCTACCTTAAAGACAACCTGCAAACTTGAAAATATGGAATATTTTTGCCAATTTACACACGTCAAATTTAGAGTATATTCCATCTCAGCAGAAATGATTAGATCATACCATCAGAACAAATTATGTGTTATTGTTGTAAATAAAATTCATAATAAGGAATGTTGCAGCTGAAACTTGGAGAATGCGATATTTTCAAACAAATTACTATCATCATGCAAATGATGTAGTTTAATCTTGTAAACAGCAGCTTATACTTTTTTGTATCGAGTGCTAATGATTATATTTAATGGGTTTTTTGTGTCGTTTCTTTTTGAGGCCCCATTACGGGTAACGACGTTTATTATCCTCGTCACCGGTTAAATATAAATCGGAGAGCCATCCTCTAATAACAAATTGATTTCAAATAAAGAATAATACGATATCAATACATAATTCAATCCACATAAACCTTTAAAATACATGTATCATAGTTCATTCCGTTGGGGTAAACCATACATATGATTGGTCCAGGGACCAGATTGAGCCATAAGTACACGTCTATGTTCATAAACTGGTGCTGTATGACTTCATAATTTAACGGACAATAAATAAAAGATTTTCAGTTATACCTTGGTATAGGCCGGCCATTTTGTTTCTAATATTGACTGAACCAGTAGAATTTTCTGAATGAAATTTATTTCAATTTGACCAAGAATATTTTGGAATTCCTGGAATAATTTCTAGTACAGGCTTCAAACCATGGAACATATAATGTAAAGATTGATATAGTCAAATGATAATTACAGTCAAGCCTGCATTAAAGTGTGATCACCTGTATATAGCCTGCAGCTAAAAGTTCAATGCCCACGTCCTGCTTAAACAACGAGGCTCCTAAATTGCCATTTAAAATGAGTTTTACCAGATATTTACCCATTCTCCCAATTTGCAGAATGTAAACATTGCTGGGTTAAAGACATGTACTCCGTCCCGGACAATTTTACACACCGCATCAAAACAGTCAGCTTCTGTGTTTAAATGTTTTTGATATGCAATAAACACAGCTATTTTTATGTCTCAATTAAAGTTTTTATATATTTGATTTTTGACCATCAAATATAGTAAAAAAACCCCACTTTTTGTGCTACTTTAGTGCAATATAGCTCATTCCCTCATTCCTTAGCTCACCGGAACTACTATACAATACATAATTATTGGTAGGATTATGTAAGATGCACTTACTCTTTGCACACTAAGACGTCTGTATCGTCTGAATGAACAGTTTGAACTGATTGGTAAAAGTAGCATGCTATCTCAACAAACTCTATCAGTTACTTATATTTTATTACTTTTACGTTAATGTCTGACATTTTTAACCAAGTGTTAAAATAAAAACTAAGTTAAAAGAAAATACACTACGGTAACTGTATATCGTGAAGTTCATGATAAGTCTCGCAGAATCATTTGCAGTAATGATAATGGTAAATGTAAAGAGTTAACTACGGTAATGTAGCCTGTATAGGACTATCTGCTCTAAATTGCTCATTTTATGTTTCTTTTCATTGACAAGTAATGATACATTACCACCGTTGTCACAGATCACACATCGGGCAAATCTCTGGATCTGGGAGATTTGATGTTGATGTTCGGCGACTGACTGTATGACACCATTTGTGTCACAGACTAGGATATTTACACCTTTTCCCAACACTGGTCACCGAGCTAATTCCCACATGCAGTGAAGCGCTGGACCCTAGTAATACTTTTTTCCAAATTCCTTAAGATTTTCCTTTGCCTCTTCGTCAAATTTTGATTTATTTTGTTTGTCTTTTCTTTTTCGTATTTCTTATGTTTGCTAATACAAAGAAAGCTGTGTAATTTCATTTTTTATAATAATTTCATTGGTAAGCGTGCACTAATCACTAATGGATAGAATAGTTTTTGAACTAATTATAATGCATAACAAGAACTACCTTTAAAAAAAGATAGTCGGCACAATCTTTAGTATATGAAAGCGATTGTTAGCTAGATTTTTATAGTAAAAATTAATTTTATTCGGTCGGAAGGCGACAGATGTCACATTGTGAGAAAAAAAAGGAACCTTGACCGGGATTCGAACCCATGTAACCTTCGGTTGTAAAGTTATTATACTGAATGCTCTCCCGACTGAGTTACCCGGGCAACTTTCAACATTATCCCTAATAGTAATTAAATATCTATCGCGACATGTGTATCAGGAAAACAAACTTAATCCTTGTTTTTCTTATTTATGCTCTAATTCGGTTCCCTCAAACGAGCATAAATCATTTATAACCTATATTTTCGCTACCATGTGTCTTCCTAAAACCATTACCTATATACCATACTTTCATTATGGATTAATAAAAACAAAACACTTATTTCAAGGGATGAGGCCCGTCAGCCAACTGTCAAGTTTATTTTCGCTAACGCTACACATACATGTACATTCGTTCAATCTTACCTAAAACCAGTATGCATTGATTGCGAAAAATAACATTAATCAATACCAGAAACGTAATTGGACTGTAAACATGCGCAATGTTTTGCATGATGAATATAGAAATTTGATGCCAAAGTCAGGTTAATGCTGCGAGCGGGCTACCCAACCCTACTCCGTCTTGGGAGGGGGGGGGGGGGTAGGAGAATCCATGCTCAAGACCAGCGAAGACCTCTCAAGTCCCCTGACATACCCGAAAATCTTAATGAACGTTCACATCCCCGATTAATGAGGAAATATGAAACGACTTACAGAACATATCAAGCGTAGTTCATGAAATAATCCTCGTTAAAACAGTATTTTACATGCTTTTAAATATTAACATCGACGGACATGAAACAATGACCGCTTTACATACATATTATAATCACTCGTTTTAACTATATAACTGTTCGTTGTAAGACATGA
>JAFMSR010001368.1:0-29244 GCA_022818135.1 Saxidomus purpurata | reverse complement strand
GTAGAAATACCAACAACCTTGCGGATTGATCTTTACCTGTACATTCGAATTTATAATATCCCACGAATTTACATGGCAAAATGCACACTAAATATTCAGATTTTATATCCCTATAACGTCGTTATACCACGAAATGGACTCAAAATATTTACAAATAGTGATTATAATGTATCTTTGTATATTACAAATAGTGATTATAATGTATCTTTGTATAAGTTCTATTCATCAAAGTTGCAGACATGCGAACATCCGTAAGGGTTGATTTTGACCTGTACATTTGAATATCCAATATCCCTAGAATGTAAATGGCAAAAGGTACATTGGTAATTCATATTTTCTATCCTTATATCGTCGATATTTTATATCCATATAACGTCGTTATACAATGAAATGGACTCAAAAACATTAACAAATAGTTATTTAAATGTATCTTTGTATAAGTTCTATTAATCAAAGATGCAGACATGCGAACATCCGTACAGGTTGATTTTGACATGTACGTTCGAATATCCAAATTCCTCAAATTTACATGGCAAAATGTACATTGGACATTCAGATGTTCGGGTCATGATAAATGACCAAACCAATTCTTGATTTCAGGTTTTCAAACTAATTGAATTATTTTCGAGTGCAAAACAAGTTCATACAACTGAAAGTAATCGCTCCCGAGACCCATTCCAGATGGAATCAATTTCGAAGAGAGGCAATGTGAAATTATCTGTGATTTCCTAAGGACGCTACCGACATGGCTATGTTGGGGATCTGTAAACTTCGATCCTGAGGCCAAGGCGCTACCATCGCGCCACGACTGCTCCACATATAGATCAAGGTTGATTTTTATTTTATCTCATTGAGCAATGATAAGGCCTCTTGTGCACTCATGTGAGCGATATAGCTTGCCGATGGGTCCTCTTGTAGGCAGGTCTAGTCAAGTTAAGAAAATCAGTCAATTGATTTGTTTCTCTCTTGAGAGAGATTATACATTTTATTTGGTCACGAAACGTTAGTCAAAAAGTTATCAATGATACAGATTCACTTGGCATAGCCACTGTTAGAGTGACTGCCGGTCAATTGTATGGTGATACATTTTGAAGCAATGAAGTTTGTGTTTTTCATGGTGGGATTTCTGTTACCTTTGTACACAACAGTGATACTAGTTATATTTCTATATGATAAAATTACAATGCAATATTTAATGTTGTTTCACAGAATATTTCAAAGAGGTTCTTCAAATTGCTGCGTTACTCGAGTATTTCTTTGCTTGATGGTGGTCAAGGCGTACGTTATGTGTTTTATCTTAGATTACATAGCATTTCTTATGAATATTGAATAACTCACATTTAATAAACACCAACCTATGTATAGTTAGAGTCACTTAAGAAATATATAAATTGAATTATCAACCATCCTCGAATGCTAATTCATTGATAGGTGGCCCATTCCAAGAAACAACGCTGAATAATCCCATGATAATTTTTTCGCCGATTACGGCCGACCGGTTGACTTTTCCGGATTTTTTCTTGCGCCATCTTAAAGGGCTCGCCGAGGCCGACATTTTGATATATGACATGACCCACTTCTATGAAAGGTGTGAAAAAACCCGTTTTTCGCCGATTACGGCCGACCGGTTGACTTTTCCGGATTGTTTCTTGCGCCATCTTAAAGGGCTCGCCGAGGCCGACATTTTGATATATGACATGACCCACTTCTATGAAAGGTGTGAAAAAACCCGTTTTTCGCCGATTACGGCCGACCGGTTGACTTTTCCGGATTTTTTCTTGCGCCATCTTAAAGGGCTCGCCGAGGCCGACATTTTGATATATGACATGACCCACTTCTATGAAAGGTGTGAAAAAACCCGTTTTTCGCCGATTACGGCCGACCGGTTGACTTTTCCGGATTGTTTCTTGCGCCATCTTAAAGGGCTCGCCGAGGCCGACATTTTGATATATGACATGACCCACTTCTATGAAAGGTGTGAAAAAACCCGTTTTTCGCCGATTACGGCCGACCGGTTGACTTTTCCGGATTTTTTCTTGCGCCATCTTAAAGGGCTCGCCGAGGCCGACATTTTGATATATGACATGACCCACTTCTATGAAAGGTGTGAAAAAACCCGTTTTTCGCCGATTACGGCCGACCGGTTGACTTTTCCGGATTTTTTCTTGCGCCATCTTAAAGGGCTCGCCGAGGCCGACATTTTGATATATGACATGACCCACTTCTATGAAAGGTGTGAAAAAACCCGTTTTTCGCCGATTACGGCCGACCGGTTGACTTTTCCGGATTGTTTCTTGCGCCATCTTAAAGGGCTCGCCGAGGCCGACATTTTGATATATGACATGACCCACTTCTATGAAAGGTGTGAAAAAACCCGTTTTTCGCCGATTACGGCCGACCGGTTGACTTTTCCGGATTGTTTCTTGCGCCATCTTAAAGGGCTCGCCGAGGCCGACATTTTGATATATGACATGACCCACTTCTATGAAAGGTGTGAAAAAACCCGTTTTTCGCCGATTACGGCCGACCGGTTGACTTTTCCGGATTTTTTCTTGCGCCATCTTAAAGGGCTCGCCGAGGCCGACATTTTGATATATGACATGACCCACTTCTATGAAAGGTGTGAAAAAACCCGTTTTTCGCCGATTACGGCCGACCGGTTGACTTTTCCGGATTGTTTCTTGCGCCATCTTAAAGGGCTCGCCGAGGCCGACATTTTGATATATGACATGACCCACTTCTATGAAAGGTGTGAAAAAACCCGTTTTTCGCCGATTACGGCCGACCGGTTGACTTTTCCGGATTGTTTCTTGCGCCATCTTAAAGGGCTCGCCGAGGCCGACATTTTGATATATGACATGACCCACTTCTATGAAAGGTGTGAAAAAACCCGTTTTTCGCCGATTACGGCCGACCGGTTGACTTTTCCGGATTTTTTCTTGCGCCATCTTAAAGGGCTCGCCGAGGCCGACATTTTGATATATGACATGACCCACTTCTATGAAAGGTGTGAAAAAACCCGTTTTTCGCCGATTACGGCCGACCGGTTGACTTTTCCGGATTGTTTCTTGCGCCATCTTAAAGGGCTCGCCGAGGCCGACATTTTGATATATGACATGACCCACTTCTATGAAAGGTGTGAAAAAACCCGTTTTTCGCCGATTACGGCCGACCGGTTGACTTTTCCGGATTGTTTCTTGCGCCATCTTAAAGGGCTCGCCGAGGCCGACATTTTGATATATGACATGACCCACTTCTATGAAAGGTGTGAAAAAACCCGTTTTTCGCCGATTACGGCCGACCGGTTGACTTTTCCGGATTTTTTCTTGCGCCATCTTAAAGGGCTCGCCGAGGCCGACATTTTGATATATGACATGACCCACTTCTATGAAAGGTGTGAAAAAACCCGTTTTTCGCCGATTACGGCCGACCGGTTGACTTTTCCGGATTTTTTCTTGCGCCATCTTAAAGGGCTCGCCGAGGCCGACATTTTGATATATGACATGACCCACTTCTATGAAAGGTGTGAAAAAACCCGTTTTTCGCCGATTACGGCCGACCGGTTGACTTTTCCGGATTGTTTCTTGCGCCATCTTAAAGGGCTCGCCGAGGCCGACATTTTGATATATGACATGACCCACTTCTATGAAAGGTGTGAAAAAACCCGTTTTTCGCCGATTACGGCCGACCGGTTGACTTTTCCGGATTGTTTCTTGCGCCATCTTAAAGGGCTCGCCGAGGCCGACATTTTGATATATGACATGACCCACTTCTATGAAAGGTGTGAAAAAACCCGTTTTTCGCCGATTACGGCCGACCGGTTGACTTTTCCGGATTGTTTCTTGCGCCATCTTAAAGGGCTCGCCGAGGCCGACATTTTGATATATGACATGACCCACTTCTATGAAAGGTGTGAAAAAACCCGTTTTTCGCCGATTACGGCCGACCGGTTGACTTTTCCGGATTGTTTCTTGCGCCATCTTAAAGGGCTCGCCGAGGCCGACATTTTGATATATGACATGACCCACTTCTATGAAAGGTGTGAAAAAACCCGTTTTTCGCCGATTACGGCCGACCGGTTGACTTTTCCGGATTGTTTCTTGCGCCATCTTAAAGGGCTCGCCGAGGCCGACATTTTGATATATGACATGACCCACTTCTATGAAAGGTGTGAAAAAACCCGTTTTTCGCCGATTACGGCCGACCGGTTGACTTTTCCGGATTGTTTCTTGCGCCATCTTAAAGGGCTCGCCGAGGCCGACATTTTGATATATGACATGACCCACTTCTATGAAAGGTGTGAAAAAACCCGTTTTTCGCCGATTACGGCCGACCGGTTGACTTTTCCGGATTGTTTCTTGCGCCATCTTAAAGGGCTCGCCGAGGCCGACATTTTGATATATGACATGACCCACTTCTATGAAAGGTGTGAAAAAACCCGTTTTTCGCCGATTACGGCCGACCGGTTGACTTTTCCGGATTGTTTCTTGCGCCATCTTAAAGGGCTCGCCGAGGCCGACATTTTGATATATGACATGACCCACTTCTATGAAAGGTGTGAAAAAACCCGTTTTTCGCCGATTACGGCCGACCGGTTGACTTTTCCGGATTGTTTCTTGCGCCATCTTAAAGGGCTCGCCGAGGCCGACATTTTGATATATGACATGACCCACTTCTATGAAAGGTGTGAAAAAACCCGTTTTTCGCCGATTACGGCCGACCGGTTGACTTTTCCGGATTGTTTCTTGCGCCATCTTAAAGGGCTCGCCGAGGCCGACATTTTGATATATGACATGACCCACTTCTATGAAAGGTGTGAAAAAACCCGTTTTTCGCCGATTACGGCCGACCGGTTGACTTTTCCGGATTGTTTCTTGCGCCATCTTAAAGGGCTCGCCGAGGCCGACATTTTGATATATGACATGACCCACTTCTATGAAAGGTGTGAAAAAACCCGTTTTTCGCCGATTACGGCCGACCGGTTGACTTTTCCGGATTGTTTCTTGCGCCATCTTAAAGGGCTCGCCGAGGCCGACATTTTGATATATGACATGACCCACTTCTATGAAAGGTGTGAAAAAACCCGTTTTTCGCCGATTACGGCCGACCGGTTGACTTTTCCGGATTGTTTCTTGCGCCATCTTAAAGGGCTCGCCGAGGCCGACATTTTGATATATGACATGACCCACTTCTATGAAAGGTGTGAAAAAACCCGTTTTTCGCCGATTACGGCCGACCGGTTGACTTTTCCGGATTGTTTCTTGCGCCATCTTAAAGGGCCGCCGAGGCCGACATTTTGATATATGACATGACCCACTTCTATGAAAGGTGTGAAAAAACCCGTTTTTCGCCGATTACGGCCGACCGGTTGACTTTTCCGGATTGTTTCTTGCGCCATCTTAAAGGGCTCGCCGAGGCCGACATTTTGATATATGACATGACCCACTTCTATGAAAGGTGTGAAAAAACCCGTTTTTCGCCGATTACGGCCGACCGGTTGACTTTTCCGGATTGTTTCTTGCGCCATCTTAAAGGGCTCGCCGAGGCCGACATTTTGATATATGACATGACCCACTTCTATGAAAGGTGTGAAAAAACCCGTTTTTCGCCGATTACGGCCGACCGGTTGACTTTTCCGGATTGTTTCTTGCGCCATCTTAAAGGGCTCGCCGAGGCCGACATTTTGATATATGACATGACCCACTTCTATGAAAGGTGTGAAAAAACCCGTTTTTCGCCGATTACGGCCGACCGGTTGACTTTTCCGGATTGTTTCTTGCGCCATCTTAAAGGGCTCGCCGAGGCCGACATTTTGATATATGACATGACCCACTTCTATGAAAGGTGTGAAAAAACCCGTTTTTCGCCGATTACGGCCGACCGGTTGACTTTTCCGGATTGTTTCTTGCGCCATCTTAAAGGGCTCGCCGAGGCCGACATTTTGATATATGACATGACCCACTTCTATGAAAGGTGTGAAAAAACCCGTTTTTCGCCGATTACGGCCGACCGGTTGACTTTTCCGGATTGTTTCTTGCGCCATCTTAAAGGGCTCGCCGAGGCCGACATTTTGATATATGACATGACCCACTTCTATGAAAGGTGTGAAAAAACCCGTTTTTCGCCGATTACGGCCGACCGGTTGACTTTTCCGGATTGTTTCTTGCGCCATCTTAAAGGGCTCGCCGAGGCCGACATTTTGATATATGACATGACCCACTTCTATGAAAGGTGTGAAAAAACCCGTTTTTCGCCGATTACGGCCGACCGGTTGACTTTTCCGGATTGTTTCTTGCGCCATCTTAAAGGGCTCGCCGAGGCCGACATTTTGATATATGACATGACCCACTTCTATGAAAGGTGTGAAAAAACCCGTTTTTCGCCGATTACGGCCGACCGGTTGACTTTTCCGGATTGTTTCTTGCGCCATCTTAAAGGGCTCGCCGAGGCCGACATTTTGATATATGACATGACCCACTTCTATGAAAGGTGTGAAAAAACCCGTTTTTCGCCGATTACGGCCGACCGGTTGACTTTTCCGGATTGTTTCTTGCGCCATCTTAAAGGGCTCGCCGAGGCCGACATTTTGATATATGACATGACCCACTTCTATGAAAGGTGTGAAAAAACCCGTTTTTCGCCGATTACGGCCGACCGGTTGACTTTTCCGGATTGTTTCTTGCGCCATCTTAAAGGGCTCGCCGAGGCCGACATTTTGATATATGACATGACCCACTTCTATGAAAGGTGTGAAAAAACCCGTTTTTCGCCGATTACGGCCGACCGGTTGACTTTTCCGGATTGTTTCTTGCGCCATCTTAAAGGGCTCGCCGAGGCCGACATTTTGATATATGACATGACCCACTTCTATGAAAGGTGTGAAAAAACCCGTTTTTCGCCGATTACGGCCGACCGGTTGACTTTTCCGGATTGTTTCTTGCGCCATCTTAAAGGGCTCGCCGAGGCCGACATTTTGATATATGACATGACCCACTTCTATGAAAGGTGTGAAAAAACCCGTTTTTCGCCGATTACGGCCGACCGGTTGACTTTTCCGGATTGTTTCTTGCGCCATCTTAAAGGGCTCGCCGAGGCCGACATTTTGATATATGACATGACCCACTTCTATGAAAGGTGTGAAAAAACCCGTTTTTCGCCGATTACGGCCGACCGGTTGACTTTTCCGGATTGTTTCTTGCGCCATCTTAAAGGGCTCGCCGAGGCCGACATTTTGATATATGACATGACCCACTTCTATGAAAGGTGTGAAAAAACCCGTTTTTCGCCGATTACGGCCGACCGGTTGACTTTTCCGGATTGTTTCTTGCGCCATCTTAAAGGGCTCGCCGAGGCCGACATTTTGATATATGACATGACCCACTTCTATGAAAGGTGTGAAAAAACCCGTTTTTCGCCGATTACGGCCGACCGGTTGACTTTTCCGGATTGTTTCTTGCGCCATCTTAAAGGGCTCGCCGAGGCCGACATTTTGATATATGACATGACCCACTTCTATGAAAGGTGTGAAAAAACCCGTTTTTCGCCGATTACGGCCGACCGGTTGACTTTTCCGGATTGTTTCTTGCGCCATCTTAAAGGGCTCGCCGAGGCCGACATTTTGATATATGACATGACCCACTTCTATGAAAGGTGTGAAAAAACCCGTTTTTCGCCGATTACGGCCGACCGGTTGACTTTTCCGGATTGTTTCTTGCGCCATCTTAAAGGGCTCGCCGAGGCCGACATTTTGATATATGACATGACCCACTTCTATGAAAGGTGTGAAAAAACCCGTTTTTCGCCGATTACGGCCGACCGGTTGACTTTTCCGGATTGTTTCTTGCGCCATCTTAAAGGGCTCGCCGAGGCCGACATTTTGATATATGACATGACCCACTTCTATGAAAGGTGTGAAAAAACCCGTTTTTCGCCGATTACGGCCGACCGGTTGACTTTTCCGGATTGTTTCTTGCGCCATCTTAAAGGGCTCGCCGAGGCCGACATTTTGATATATGACATGACCCACTTCTATGAAAGGTGTGAAAAAACCCGTTTTTCGCCGATTACGGCCGACCGGTTGACTTTTCCGGATTGTTTCTTGCGCCATCTTAAAGGGCTCGCCGAGGCCGACATTTTGATATATGACATGACCCACTTCTATGAAAGGTGTGAAAAAACCCGTTTTTCGCCGATTACGGCCGACCGGTTGACTTTTCCGGATTGTTTCTTGCGCCATCTTAAAGGGCTCGCCGAGGCCGACATTTTGATATATGACATGACCCACTTCTATGAAAGGTGTGAAAAAACCCGTTTTTCGCCGATTACGGCCGACCGGTTGACTTTTCCGGATTGTTTCTTGCGCCATCTTAAAGGGCTCGCCGAGGCCGACATTTTGATATATGACATGACCCACTTCTATGAAAGGTGTGAAAAAACCCGTTTTTCGCCGATTACGGCCGACCGGTTGACTTTTCCGGATTGTTTCTTGCGCCATCTTAAAGGGCTCGCCGAGGCCGACATTTTGATATATGACATGACCCACTTCTATGAAAGGTGTGAAAAAACCCGTTTTTCGCCGATTACGGCCGACCGGTTGACTTTTCCGGATTGTTTCTTGCGCCATCTTAAAGGGCTCGCCGAGGCCGACATTTTGATATATGACATGACCCACTTCTATGAAAGGTGTGAAAAAACCGTTTTTCGCCGATTACGGCCGACCGGTTGACTTTTCCGGATTGTTTCTTGCGCCATCTTAAAGGGCTCGCCGAGGCCGACATTTTGATATATGACATGACCCACTTCTATGAAAGGTGTGAAAAAACCCGTTTTTCGCCGATTACGGCCGACCGGTTGACTTTTCCGGATTGTTTCTTGCGCCATCTTAAAGGGGCTCGCCGAGGCCGACATTTTGATATATGACATGACCCACTTCTATGAAAGGTGTGAAAAAACCCGTTTTTCGCCGATTACGGCCGACCGGTTGACTTTTCCGGATTGTTTCTTGCGCCATCTTAAAGGGCTCGCCGAGGCCGACATTTTGATATATGACATGACCCACTTCTATGAAAGGTGTGAAAAAACCCGTTTTTCGCCGATTACGGCCGACCGGTTGACTTTTCCGGATTGTTTCTTGCGCCATCTTAAAGGGCTCGCCGAGGCCGACATTTTGATATATGACATGACCCACTTCTATGAAAGGTGTGAAAAAACCCGTTTTTCGCCGATTACGGCCGACCGGTTGACTTTTCCGGATTGTTTCTTGCGCCATCTTAAAGGGCTCGCCGAGGCCGACATTTTGATATATGACATGACCCACTTCTATGAAAGGTGTGAAAAAACCCGTTTTTCGCCGATTACGGCCGACCGGTTGACTTTTCCGGATTGTTTCTTGCGCCATCTTAAAGGGCTCGCCGAGGCCGACATTTTGATATATGACATGACCCACTTCTATGAAAGGTGTGAAAAAACCCGTTTTTCGCCGATTACGGCCGACCGGTTGACTTTTCCGGATTGTTTCTTGCGCCATCTTAAAGGGCTCGCCGAGGCCGACATTTTGATATATGACATGACCCACTTCTATGAAAGGTGTGAAAAAACCCGTTTTTCGCCGATTACGGCCGACCGGTTGACTTTTCCGGATTGTTTCTTGCGCCATCTTAAAGGGCTCGCCGAGGCCGACATTTTGATATATGACATGACCCACTTCTATGAAAGGTGTGAAAAAACCCGTTTTTTCGCCGATTACGGCCGACCGGTTGACTTTTCCGGATTGTTTCTTGCGCCATCTTAAAGGGCTCGCCGAGGCCGACATTTTGATATATGACATGACCCACTTCTATGAAAGGTGTGAAAAAACCCGTTTTTCGCCGATTACGGCCGACCGGTTGACTTTTCCGGATTGTTTCTTGCGCCATCTTAAAGGGCTCGCCGAGGCCGACATTTTGATATATGACATGACCCACTTCTATGAAAGGTGTGAAAAAACCCGTTTTTCGCCGATTACGGCCGACCGGTTGACTTTTCCGGATTGTTTCTTGCGCCATCTTAAAAGGGCTCGCCGAGGCCGACATTTTGATATATGACATGACCCACTTCTATGAAAGGTGTGAAAAAACCCGTTTTTCGCCGATTACGGCCGACCGGTTGACTTTTCCGGATTGTTTCTTGCGCCATCTTAAAGGGCTCGCCGAGGCCGACATTTTGATATATGACATGACCCACTTCTATGAAAGGTGTGAAAAAACCCGTTTTTCGCCGATTACGGCCGACCGGTTGACTTTTCCGGATTGTTTCTTGCGCCATCTTAAAGGGCTCGCCGAGGCCGACATTTTGATATATGACATGACCCACTTCTATGAAAGGTGTGAAAAAACCCGTTTTTCGCCGATTACGGCCGACCGGTTGACTTTTCCGGATTGTTTCTTGCGCCATCTTAAAGGGCTCGCCGAGGCCGACATTTTGATATATGACATGACCCACTTCTATGAAAGGTGTGAAAAAACCCGTTTTTCGCCGATTACGGCCGACCGGTTGACTTTTCCGGATTGTTTCTTGCGCCATCTTAAAGGGCTCGCCGAGGCCGACATTTTGATATATGACATGACCCACTTCTATGAAAGGTGTGAAAAAACCCGTTTTTCGCCGATTACGGCCGACCGGTTGACTTTTCCGGATTGTTTCTTGCGCCATCTTAAAGGGCTCGCCGAGGCCGACATTTTGATATATGACATGACCCACTTCTATGAAAGGTGTGAAAAAACCCGTTTTTCGCCGATTACGGCCGACCGGTTGACTTTTCCGGATTGTTTCTTGCGCCATCTTAAAGGGCTCGCCGAGGCCGACATTTTGATATATGACATGACCCACTTCTATGAAAGGTGTGAAAAAACCCGTTTTTTCGCCGATTACGGCCGACCGGTTGACTTTTCCGGATTGTTTCTTGCGCCATCTTAAAGGGCTCGCCGAGGCCGACATTTTGATATATGACATGACCCACTTCTATGAAAGGTGTGAAAAAACCCGTTTTTCGCCGATTACGGCCGACCGGTTGACTTTTTCCGGATTGTTTCTTGCGCCATCTTAAAGGGCTCGCCGAGGCCGACATTTTGATATATGACATGACCCACTTCTATGAAAGGTGTGAAAAAACCCGTTTTTCGCCGATTACGGCCGACCGGTTGACTTTTCCGGATTGTTTCTTGCGCCATCTTAAAGGGCTCGCCGAGGCCGACATTTTGATATATGACATGACCCACTTCTATGAAAGGTGTGAAAAAACCCGTTTTTCGCCGATTACGGCCGACCGGTTGACTTTTCCGGATTGTTTCTTGCGCCATCTTAAAGGGCTCGCCGAGGCCGACATTTTGATATATGACATGACCCACTTCTATGAAAGGTGTGAAAAAACCCGTTTTTCGCCGATTACGGCCGACCGGTTGACTTTTCCGGATTGTTTCTTGCGCCATCTTAAAGGGCTCGCCGAGGCCGACATTTTGATATATGACATGACCCACTTCTATGAAAGGTGTGAAAAAACCCGTTTTTCGCCGATTACGGCCGACCGGTTGACTTTTCCGGATTGTTTCTTGCGCCATCTTAAAGGGCTCGCCGAGGCCGACATTTTGATATATGACATGACCCACTTCTATGAAAGGTGTGAAAAAACCCGTTTTTCGCCGATTACGGCCGACCGGTTGACTTTTCCGGATTGTTTCTTGCGCCATCTTAAAGGGCTCGCCGAGGCCGACATTTTGATATATGACATGACCCACTTCTATGAAAGGTGTGAAAAAACCCGTTTTTCGCCGATTACGGCCGACCGGTTGACTTTTCCGGATTGTTTCTTGCGCCATCTTAAAGGGCTCGCCGAGGCCGACATTTTGATATATGACATGACCCACTTCTATGAAAGGTGTGAAAAAACCCGTTTTTCGCCGATTACGGCCGACCGGTTGACTTTTCCGGATTGTTTCTTGCGCCATCTTAAAGGGCTCGCCGAGGCCGACATTTTGATATATGACATGACCCACTTCTATGAAAGGTGTGAAAAAACCCGTTTTTCGCCGATTACGGCCGACCGGTTGACTTTTCCGGATTGTTTCTTGCGCCATCTTAAAGGGCTCGCCGAGGCCGACATTTTGATATATGACATGACCCACTTCTATGAAAGGTGTGAAAAAACCCGTTTTTCGCCGATTACGGCCGACCGGTTGACTTTTCCGGATTGTTTCTTGCGCCATCTTAAAGGGCTCGCCGAGGCCGACATTTTGATATATGACATGACCCACTTCTATGAAAGGTGTGAAAAAACCCGTTTTTCGCCGATTACGGCCGACCGGTTGACTTTTCCGGATTGTTTCTTGCGCCATCTTAAAGGGCTCGCCGAGGCCGACATTTTGATATATGACATGACCCACTTCTATGAAAGGTGTGAAAAAACCCGTTTTTCGCCGATTACGGCCGACCGGTTGACTTTTCCGGATTGTTTCTTGCGCCATCTTAAAGGGCTCGCCGAGGCCGACATTTTGATATATGACATGACCCACTTCTATGAAAGGTGTGAAAAAACCCGTTTTTCGCCGATTACGGCCGACCGGTTGACTTTTCCGGATTGTTTCTTGCGCCATCTTAAAGGGCTCGCCGAGGCCGACATTTTGATATATGACATGACCCACTTCTATGAAAGGTGTGAAAAAACCCGTTTTTCGCCGATTACGGCCGACCGGTTGACTTTTCCGGATTGTTTCTTGCGCCATCTTAAAGGGCTCGCCGAGGCCGACATTTTGATATATGACATGACCCACTTCTATGAAAGGTGTGAAAAAACCCGTTTTTCGCCGATTACGGCCGACCGGTTGACTTTTCCGGATTGTTTCTTGCGCCATCTTAAAGGGCTCGCCGAGGCCGACATTTTGATATATGACATGACCCACTTCTATGAAAGGTGTGAAAAAACCCGTTTTTCGCCGATTACGGCCGACCGGTTGACTTTTCCGGATTGTTTCTTGCGCCATCTTAAAGGGCTCGCCGAGGCCGACATTTTGATATATGACATGACCCACTTCTATGAAAGGTGTGAAAAAACCCGTTTTTCGCCGATTACGGCCGACCGGTTGACTTTTCCGGATTGTTTCTTGCGCCATCTTAAAGGGCTCGCCGAGGCCGACATTTTGATATATGACATGACCCACTTCTATGAAAGGTGTGAAAAAACCCGTTTTTCGCCGATTACGGCCGACCGGTTGACTTTTCCGGATTGTTTCTTGCGCCATCTTAAAGGGCTCGCCGAGGCCGACATTTTGATATATGACATGACCCACTTCTATGAAAGGTGTGAAAAAACCGTTTTTCGCCGATTACGGCCGACCGGTTGACTTTTCCGGATTGTTTCTTGCGCCATCTTAAAGGGCTCGCCGAGGCCGACATTTTGATATATGACATGACCCACTTCTATGAAAGGTGTGAAAAAACCCGTTTTTCGCCGATTACGGCCGACCGGTTGACTTTTCCGGATTGTTTCTTGCGCCATCTTAAAGGGCTCGCCGAGGCCGACATTTTGATATATGACATGACCCACTTCTATGAAAGGTGTGAAAAAACCCGTTTTTCGCCGATTACGGCCGACCGGTTGACTTTTCCGGATTGTTTCTTGCGCCATCTTAAAGGGCTCGCCGAGGCCGACATTTTGATATATGACATGACCCACTTCTATGAAAGGTGTGAAAAAACCCGTTTTTCGCCGATTACGGCCGACCGGTTGACTTTTCCGGATTGTTTCTTGCGCCATCTTAAAGGGCTCGCCGAGGCCGACATTTTGATATATGACATGACCCACTTCTATGAAAGGTGTGAAAAAACCCGTTTTTCGCCGATTACGGCCGACCGGTTGACTTTTCCGGATTGTTTCTTGCGCCATCTTAAAGGGCTCGCCGAGGCCGACATTTTGATATATGACATGACCCACTTCTATGAAAGGTGTGAAAAAACCCGTTTTTCGCCGATTACGGCCGACCGGTTGACTTTTCCGGATTGTTTCTTGCGCCATCTTAAAGGGCTCGCCGAGGCCGACATTTTGATATATGACATGACCCACTTCTATGAAAGGTGTGAAAAAACCCGTTTTTCGCCGATTACGGCCGACCGGTTGACTTTTCCGGATTGTTTCTTGCGCCATCTTAAAGGGCTCGCCGAGGCCGACATTTTGATATATGACATGACCCACTTCTATGAAAGGTGTGAAAAAACCCGTTTTTCGCCGATTACGGCCGACCGGTTGACTTTTCCGGATTGTTTCTTGCGCCATCTTAAAGGGCTCGCCGAGGCCGACATTTTGATATATGACATGACCCACTTCTATGAAAGGTGTGAAAAAACCCGTTTTTCGCCGATTACGGCCGACCGGTTGACTTTTCCGGATTGTTTCTTGCGCCATCTTAAAGGGCTCGCCGAGGCCGACATTTTGATATATGACATGACCCACTTCTATGAAAGGTGTGAAAAAACCCGTTTTTCGCCGATTACGGCCGACCGGTTGACTTTTCCGGATTGTTTCTTGCGCCATCTTAAAGGGCTGCCGAGGCCGACATTTTGATATATGACATGACCCACTTCTATGAAAGGTGTGAAAAAACCCGTTTTTCGCCGATTACGGCCGACCGGTTGACTTTTCCGGATTGTTTCTTGCGCCATCTTAAAGGGCTCGCCGAGGCCGACATTTTGATATATGACATGACCCACTTCTATGAAAGGTGTGAAAAAAACCCGTTTTTCGCCGATTACGGCCGACCGGTTGACTTTTCCGGATTGTTTCTTGCGCCATCTTAAAGGGCTCGCCGAGGCCGACATTTTGATATATGACATGACCCACTTCTATGAAAGGTGTGAAAAAACCCGTTTTTCGCCGATTACGGCCGACCGGTTGACTTTTCCGGATTGTTTCTTGCGCCATCTTAAAGGGCTCGCCGAGGCCGACATTTTGATATATGACATGACCCACTTCTATGAAAGGTGTGAAAAAACCCGTTTTTCGCCGATTACGGCCGACCGGTTGACTTTTCCGGATTGTTTCTTGCGCCATCTTAAAGGGCTCGCCGAGGCCGACATTTTGATATATGACATGACCCACTTCTATGAAAGGTGTGAAAAAACCCGTTTTTCGCCGATTACGGCCGACCGGTTGACTTTTCCGGATTGTTTCTTGCGCCATCTTAAAGGGCTCGCCGAGGCCGACATTTTGATATATGACATGACCCACTTCTATGAAAGGTGTGAAAAAACCCGTTTTTCGCCGATTACGGCCGACCGGTTGACTTTTCCGGATTGTTTCTTGCGCCATCTTAAAGGGCTCGCCGAGGCCGACATTTTGATATATGACATGACCCACTTCTATGAAAGGTGTGAAAAAACCCGTTTTTCGCCGATTACGGCCGACCGGTTGACTTTTCCGGATTGTTTCTTGCGCCATCTTAAAGGGCTCGCCGAGGCCGACATTTTGATATATGACATGACCCACTTCTATGAAAGGTGTGAAAAAACCCGTTTTTCGCCGATTACGGCCGACCGGTTGACTTTTCCGGATTGTTTCTTGCGCCATCTTAAAGGGCTCGCCGAGGCCGACATTTTGATATATGACATGACCCACTTCTATGAAAGGTGTGAAAAAACCCGTTTTTCGCCGATTACGGCCGACCGGTTGACTTTTCCGGATTGTTTCTTGCGCCATCTTAAAGGGCTCGCCGAGGCCGACATTTTGATATATGACATGACCCACTTCTATGAAAGGTGTAAAAAACCCGTTTTTCGCCGATTACGGCCGACCGGTTGACTTTTCCGGATTGTTTCTTGCGCCATCTTAAAGGGCTCGCCGAGGCCGACATTTTGATATATGACATGACCCACTTCTATGAAAGGTGTGAAAAAACCCGTTTTTCGCCGATTACGGCCGACCGGTTGACTTTTCCGGATTGTTTCTTGCGCCATCTTAAAGGGCTCGCCGAGGCCGACATTTTGATATATGACATGACCCACTTCTATGAAAGGTGTGAAAAAACCGTTTTTCGCCGATTACGGCCGACCGGTTGACTTTTCCGGATTGTTTCTTGCGCCATCTTAAAGGGGCTCGCCGAGGCCGACATTTTGATATATGACATGACCCACTTCTATGAAAGGTGTGAAAAAACCCGTTTTTCGCCGATTACGGCCGACCGGTTGACTTTTCCGGATTGTTTCTTGCGCCATCTTAAAGGGCTCGCCGAGGCCGACATTTTGATATATGACATGACCCACTTCTATGAAAGGTGTGAAAAAACCCGTTTTTCGCCGATTACGGCCGACCGGTTGACTTTTCCGGATTGTTTCTTGCGCCATCTTAAAGGGCTCGCCGAGGCCGACATTTTGATATATGACATGACCCACTTCTATGAAAGGTGTGAAAAAACCCGTTTTTCGCCGATTACGGCCGACCGGTTGACTTTTCCGGATTGTTTCTTGCGCCATCTTAAAGGGCTCGCCGAGGCCGACATTTTGATATATGACATGACCCACTTCTATGAAAGGTGTGAAAAAACCCGTTTTTCGCCGATTACGGCCGACCGGTTGACTTTTCCGGATTGTTTCTTGCGCCATCTTAAAGGGCTCGCCGAGGCCGACATTTTGATATATGACATGACCCACTTCTATGAAAGGTGTGAAAAAACCCGTTTTTCGCCGATTACGGCCGACCGGTTGACTTTTCCGGATTGTTTCTTGCGCCATCTTAAAGGGCTCGCCGAGGCCGACATTTTGATATATGACATGACCCACTTCTATGAAAGGTGTGAAAAAACCCGTTTTTCGCCGATTACGGCCGACCGGTTGACTTTTCCGGATTGTTTCTTGCGCCATCTTAAAGGGCTCGCCGAGGCCGACATTTTGATATATGACATGACCCACTTCTATGAAAGGTGTGAAAAAACCCGTTTTTCGCCGATTACGGCCGACCGGTTGACTTTTCCGGATTGTTTCTTGCGCCATCTTAAAGGGCTCGCCGAGGCCGACATTTTGATATATGACATGACCCACTTCTATGAAAGGTGTGAAAAAACCCGTTTTTCGCCGATTACGGCCGACCGGTTGACTTTTCCGGATTGTTTCTTGCGCCATCTTAAAGGGGCTCGCCGAGGCCGACATTTTGATATATGACATGACCCACTTCTATGAAAGGTGTGAAAAAACCCGTTTTTCGCCGATTACGGCCGACCGGTTGACTTTTCCGGATTGTTTCTTGCGCCATCTTAAAGGGCTCGCCGAGGCCGACATTTTGATATATGACATGACCCACTTCTATGAAAGGTGTAAAAAACCCGTTTTTCGCCGATTACGGCCGACCGGTTGACTTTTCCGGATTGTTTCTTGCGCCATCTTAAAGGGCTCGCCGAGGCCGACATTTTGATATATGACATGACCCACTTCTATGAAAGGTGTGAAAAAACCCGTTTTTCGCCGATTACGGCCGACCGGTTGACTTTTCCGGATTGTTTCTTGCGCCATCTTAAAGGGGCTCGCCGAGGCCGACATTTTGATATATGACATGACCCACTTCTATGAAAGGTGTGAAAAAACCCGTTTTTCGCCGATTACGGCCGACCGGTTGACTTTTCCGGATTGTTTCTTGCGCCATCTTAAAGGGGCTCGCCGAGGCCGACATTTTGATATATGACATGACCCACTTCTATGAAAGGTGTGAAAAAACCCGTTTTTCGCCGATTACGGCCGACCGGTTGACTTTTCCGGATTGTTTCTTGCGCCATCTTAAAGGGCTCGCCGAGGCCGACATTTTGATATATGACATGACCCACTTCTATGAAAGGTGTGAAAAAACCCGTTTTTCGCCGATTACGGCCGACCGGTTGACTTTTCCGGATTGTTTCTTGCGCCATCTTAAAGGGCTCGCCGAGGCCGACATTTTGATATATGACATGACCCACTTCTATGAAAGGTGTGAAAAAACCCGTTTTTCGCCGATTACGGCCGACCGGTTGACTTTTCCGGATTGTTTCTTGCGCCATCTTAAAGGGCTCGCCGAGGCCGACATTTTGATATATGACATGACCCACTTCTATGAAAGGTGTGAAAAAACCCGTTTTTCGCCGATTACGGCCGACCGGTTGACTTTTCCGGATTGTTTCTTGCGCCATCTTAAAGGGCTCGCCGAGGCCGACATTTTGATATATGACATGACCCACTTCTATGAAAGGTGTGAAAAAACCCGTTTTTCGCCGATTACGGCCGACCGGTTGACTTTTCCGGATTGTTTCTTGCGCCATCTTAAAGGGCTCGCCGAGGCCGACATTTTGATATATGACATGACCCACTTCTATGAAAGGTGTGAAAAAACCCGTTTTTCGCCGATTACGGCCGACCGGTTGACTTTTCCGGATTGTTTCTTGCGCCATCTTAAAGGGCTCGCCGAGGCCGACATTTTGATATATGACATGACCCACTTCTATGAAAGGTGTGAAAAAACCCGTTTTTCGCCGATTACGGCCGACCGGTTGACTTTTCCGGATTGTTTCTTGCGCCATCTTAAAGGGCTCGCCGAGGCCGACATTTTGATATATGACATGACCCACTTCTATGAAAGGTGTGAAAAAACCCGTTTTTCGCCGATTACGGCCGACCGGTTGACTTTTCCGGATTGTTTCTTGCGCCATCTTAAAGGGGCTCGCCGAGGCCGACATTTTGATATATGACATGACCCACTTCTATGAAAGGTGTGAAAAAACCCGTTTTTCGCCGATTACGGCCGACCGGTTGACTTTTCCGGATTGTTTCTTGCGCCATCTTAAAGGGCTCGCCGAGGCCGACATTTTGATATATGACATGACCCACTTCTATGAAAGGTGTGAAAAAACCCGTTTTTCGCCGATTACGGCCGACCGGTTGACTTTTCCGGATTGTTTCTTGCGCCATCTTAAAGGGCTCGCCGAGGCCGACATTTTGATATATGACATGACCCACTTCTATGAAAGGTGTGAAAAAACCCGTTTTTCGCCGATTACGGCCGACCGGTTGACTTTTCCGGATTGTTTCTGCGCGCCTTAAAGGGCTCGCCGAGGCCGACATTTTGATATATGACATGACCCACTTCTATGAAAGGTGTGAAAAAACCGTTTTTCGCCGATTACGGCCGACCGGTTGACTTTTCCGGATTGTTTCTTGCGCCATCTTAAAGGGCTCGCCGAGGCCGACATTTTGATATATGACATGACCCACTTCTATGAAAGGTGTGAAAAAACCCGTTTTTCGCCGATTACGGCCGACCGGTTGACTTTTCCGGATTGTTTCTTGCGCCATCTTAAAGGGCTCGCCGAGGCCGACATTTTGATATATGACATGACCCACTTCTATGAAAGGTGTGAAAAAACCCGTTTTTCGCCGATTACGGCCGACCGGTTGACTTTTCCGGATTGTTTCTTGCGCCATCTTAAAGGGCTCGCCGAGGCCGACATTTTGATATATGACATGACCCACTTCTATGAAAGGTGTGAAAAAACCCGTTTTTCGCCGATTACGGCCGACCGGTTGACTTTTCCGGATTGTTTCTTGCGCCATCTTAAAGGGCTCGCCGAGGCCGACATTTTGATATATGACATGACCCACTTCTATGAAAGGTGTGAAAAAACCCGTTTTTCGCCGATTACGGCCGACCGGTTGACTTTTCCGGATTGTTTCTTGCGCCATCTTAAAGGGCTCGCCGAGGCCGACATTTTGATATATGACATGACCCACTTCTATGAAAGGTGTGAAAAAACCCGTTTTTCGCCGATTACGGCCGACCGGTTGACTTTTCCGGATTGTTTCTTGCGCCATCTTAAAGGGCTCGCCGAGGCCGACATTTTGATATATGACATGACCCACTTCTATGAAAGGTGTGAAAAAACCCGTTTTTCGCCGATTACGGCCGACCGGTTGACTTTTCCGGATTGTTTCTTGCGCCATCTTAAAGGGCTCGCCGAGGCCGACATTTTGATATATGACATGACCCACTTCTATGAAAGGTGTGAAAAAACCCGTTTTTCGCCGATTACGGCCGACCGGTTGACTTTTCCGGATTGTTTCTTGCGCCATCTTAAAGGGCTCGCCGAGGCCGACATTTTGATATATGACATGACCCACTTCTATGAAAGGTGTGAAAAAACCCGTTTTTCGCCGATTACGGCCGACCGGTTGACTTTTCCGGATTGTTTCTTGCGCCATCTTAAAGGGCTCGCCGAGGCCGACATTTTGATATATGACATGACCCACTTCTATGAAAGGTGTGAAAAAACCCGTTTTTCGCCGATTACGGCCGACCGGTTGACTTTTCCGGATTGTTTCTTGCGCCATCTTAAAGGGGCTCGCCGAGGCCGACATTTTGATATATGACATGACCCACTTCTATGAAAGGTGTGAAAAAACCCGTTTTTCGCCGATTACGGCCGACCGGTTGACTTTTCCGGATTGTTTCTTGCGCCATCTTAAAGGGCTCGCCGAGGCCGACATTTTGATATATGACATGACCCACTTCTATGAAAGGTGTGAAAAAACCCGTTTTTCGCCGATTACGGCCGACCGGTTGACTTTTCCGGATTGTTTCTTGCGCCATCTTAAAGGGCTCGCCGAGGCCGACATTTTGATATATGACATGACCCACTTCTATGAAAGGTGTGAAAAAACCCGTTTTTCGCCGATTACGGCCGACCGGTTGACTTTTCCGGATTGTTTCTTGCGCCATCTTAAAGGGCTCGCCGAGGCCGACATTTTGATATATGACATGACCCACTTCTATGAAAGGTGTGAAAAAACCCGTTTTTCGCCGATTACGGCCGACCGGTTGACTTTTCCGGATTGTTTCTTGCGCCATCTTAAAGGGCTCGCCGAGGCCGACATTTTGATATATGACATGACCCACTTCTATGAAAGGTGTGAAAAAACCCGTTTTTCGCCGATTACGGCCGACCGGTTGACTTTTCCGGATTGTTTCTTGCGCCATCTTAAAGGGCTCGCCGAGGCCGACATTTTGATATATGACATGACCCACTTCTATGAAAGGTGTGAAAAAACCCGTTTTTCGCCGATTACGGCCGACCGGTTGACTTTTCCGGATTGTTTCTTGCGCCATCTTAAAGGGCTCGCCGAGGCCGACATTTTGATATATGACATGACCCACTTCTATGAAAGGTGTGAAAAAACCCGTTTTTCGCCGATTACGGCCGACCGGTTGACTTTTCCGGATTGTTTCTTGCGCCATCTTAAAGGGCTCGCCGAGGCCGACATTTTGATATATGACATGACCCACTTCTATGAAAGGTGTGAAAAAACCCGTTTTTCGCCGATTACGGCCGACCGGTTGACTTTTCCGGATTGTTTCTTGCGCCATCTTAAAGGGCTCGCCGAGGCCGACATTTTGATATATGACATGACCCACTTCTATGAAAGGTGTGAAAAAACCCGTTTTTCGCCGATTACGGCCGACCGGTTGACTTTTCCGGATTGTTTCTTGCGCCATCTTAAAGGGCTCGCCGAGGCCGACATTTTGATATATGACATGACCCACTTCTATGAAAGGTGTGAAAAAAACCCGTTTTTCGCCGATTACGGCCGACCGGTTGACTTTTCCGGATTGTTTCTTGCGCCATCTTAAAGGGCTCGCCGAGGCCGACATTTTGATATATGACATGACCCACTTCTATGAAAGGTGTGAAAAAACCGTTTTTCGCCGATTACGGCCGACCGGTTGACTTTTCCGGATTGTTTCTTGCGCCATCTTAAAGGGCTCGCCGAGGCCGACATTTTGATATATGACATGACCCACTTCTATGAAAGGTGTGAAAAAACCCGTTTTTCGCCGATTACGGCCGACCGGTTGACTTTTCCGGATTGTTTCTTGCGCCATCTTAAAGGGCTCGCCGAGGCCGACATTTTGATATATGACATGACCCACTTCTATGAAAGGTGTGAAAAAACCCGTTTTTCGCCGATTACGGCCGACCGGTTGACTTTTCCGGATTGTTTCTTGCGCCATCTTAAAGGGCTCGCCGAGGCCGACATTTTGATATATGACATGACCCACTTCTATGAAAGGTGTGAAAAAACCCGTTTTTCGCCGATTACGGCCGACCGGTTGACTTTTCCGGATTGTTTCTTGCGCCATCTTAAAGGGGCTCGCCGAGGCCGACATTTTGATATATGACATGACCCACTTCTAAAAGGTGTGAAAAAACCCGTTTTTCGCCGATTACGGCCGACCGGTTGACTTTTCCGGATTGTTTCTTGCGCCATCTTAAAGGGCTCGCCGAGGCCGACATTTTGATATATGACATGACCCACTTCTATGAAAGGTGTGAAAAAACCCGTTTTTCGCCGATTACGGCCGACCGGTTGACTTTTCCGGATTGTTTCTTGCGCCATCTTAAAGGGCTCGCCGAGGCCGACATTTTGATATATGACATGACCCACTTCTATGAAAGGTGTGAAAAAACCCGTTTTTCGCCGATTACGGCCGACCGGTTGACTTTTCCGGATTGTTTCTTGCGCCATCTTAAAGGGGCTCGCCGAGGCCGACATTTTGATATATGACATGACCCACTTCTATGAAAGGTGTGAAAAAACCCGTTTTTCGCCGATTACGGCCGACCGGTTGACTTTTCCGGATTGTTTCTTGCGCCATCTTAAAGGGCTCGCCGAGGCCGACATTTTGATATATGACATGACCCACTTCTATGAAAGGTGTGAAAAAACCCGTTTTTCGCCGATTACGGCCGACCGGTTGACTTTTCCGGATTGTTTCTTGCGCCATCTTAAAGGGCTCGCCGAGGCCGACATTTTGATATATGACATGACCCACTTCTATGAAAGGTGTGAAAAAACCCGTTTTTCGCCGATTACGGCCGACCGGTTGACTTTTCCGGATTGTTTCTTGCGCCATCTTAAAGGGCTCGCCGAGGCCGACATTTTGATATATGACATGACCCACTTCTATGAAAGGTGTGAAAAAACCCGTTTTTCGCCGATTACGGCCGACCGGTTGACTTTTCCGGATTGTTTCTTGCGCCATCTTAAAGGGCTCGCCGAGGCCGACATTTTGATATATGACATGACCCACTTCTATGAAAGGTGTGAAAAAACCCGTTTTTCGCCGATTACGGCCGACCGGTTGACTTTTCCGGATTGTTTCTTGCGCCATCTTAAAGGGCTCGCCGAGGCCGACATTTTGATATATGACATGACCCACTTCTATGAAAGGTGTGAAAAAACCCGTTTTTCGCCGATTACGGCCGACCGGTTGACTTTTCCGGATTGTTTCTTGCGCCATCTTAAAGGGCTCGCCGAGGCCGACATTTTGATATATGACATGACCCACTTCTATGAAAGGTGTGAAAAAACCCGTTTTTCGCCGATTACGGCCGACCGGTTGACTTTTCCGGATTGTTTCTTGCGCCATCTTAAAGGGCTCGCCGAGGCCGACATTTTGATATATGACATGACCCACTTCTATGAAAGGTGTGAAAAAACCCGTTTTTCGCCGATTACGGCCGACCGGTTGACTTTTCCGGATTGTTTCTTGCGCCATCTTAAAGGGCTCGCCGAGGCCGACATTTTGATATATGACATGACCCACTTCTATGAAAGGTGTGAAAAAACCCGTTTTTCGCCGATTACGGCCGACCGGTTGACTTTTCCGGATTGTTTCTTGCGCCATCTTAAAAGGGCTCGCCGAGGCCGACATTTTGATATATGACATGACCCACTTCTATGAAAGGTGTGAAAAAACCCGTTTTTCGCCGATTACGGCCGACCGGTTGACTTTTCCGGATTGTTTCTTGCGCCATCTTAAAGGGCTCGCCGAGGCCGACATTTTGATATATGACATGACCCACTTCTATGAAAGGTGTGAAAAAACCCGTTTTTCGCCGATTACGGCCGACCGGTTGACTTTTCCGGATTGTTTCTTGCGCCATCTTAAAGGGCTCGCCGAGGCCGACATTTTGATATATGACATGACCCACTTCTATGAAAGGTGTGAAAAAACCCGTTTTTCGCCGATTACGGCCGACCGGTTGACTTTTCCGGATTGTTTCTTGCGCCATCTTAAAGGGCTCGCCGAGGCCGACATTTTGATATATGACATGACCCACTTCTATGAAAGGTGTGAAAAAACCCGTTTTTCGCCGATTACGGCCGACCGGTTGACTTTTCCGGATTGTTTCTTGCGCCATCTTAAAGGGCTCGCCGAGGCCGACATTTTGATATATGACATGACCCACTTCTATGAAAGGTGTGAAAAAACCCGTTTTTCGCCGATTACGGCCGACCGGTTGACTTTTCCGGATTGTTTCTTGCGCCATCTTAAAGGGCTCGCCGAGGCCGACATTTTGATATATGACATGACCCACTTCTATGAAAGGTGTGAAAAAACCCGTTTTTCGCCGATTACGGCCGACCGGTTGACTTTTCCGGATTGTTTCTTGCGCCATCTTAAAGGGCTCGCCGAGGCCGACATTTTGATATATGACATGACCCACTTCTATGAAAGGTGTGAAAAAACCCGTTTTTCGCCGATTACGGCCGACCGGTTGACTTTTCCGGATTGTTTCTTGCGCCATCTTAAAGGGCTCGCCGAGGCCGACATTTTGATATATGACATGACCCACTTCTATGAAAGGTGTGAAAAAACCCGTTTTTCGCCGATTACGGCCGACCGGTTGACTTTTCCGGATTGTTTCTTGCGCCATCTTAAAGGGCTCGCCGAGGCCGACATTTTGATATATGACATGACCCACTTCTATGAAAGGTGTGAAAAAACCCGTTTTTCGCCGATTACGGCCGACCGGTTGACTTTTCCGGATTGTTTCTTGCGCCATCTTAAAGGGCTCGCCGAGGCCGACATTTTGATATATGTCTTTTCCGCATTTTAACGTTGTTGTTGTTTTACAATAAATGATTAATTTTGGTAAAATGAGGCAATTTTCGCCATAGGTTCTTTTTTTAAATTGTTTTTATTGATCATTTTATGTACATGAACACATAATCTATGTTTCGAGAATATAATCTGCTAGATGTAGGGAGTGCCCCTTTAACATTTAGAATGGTTTTTAAAATCGCAGAACATCTGGTATGTCTATTTATTTTGGAATGTTGTTAATACTTGGCTACATTCCCCTTATTTGTTAATGAAACCAATATTTTAAGCATCAAGTTTGTGAAATGAACCCATTTTTCTCCTAAGTGTTGAATGGTATATTGTATATTCCGTACAGAGTGCATTTTTTCATTTAACCATATACCCCACAAAATCATTTATGATTGATGCAAAACCTATCGCAACATGTTATTTCAGACTACACAATACTTTAGTGTTAACATTGTTCAAGACTTATTGCCCATTTTCTTTAATTGAAACAATTAATATTGATAACAAATTGCCAGCCGGCGCCCTTTTTTGCACAGTTTACATCTGAAAATCAATTCTCCGTTAATGTTAATACATTAAAGTTGAATTTTCAAAAAAGAATTGTCTAGTACAGGTTTTTCCCAGGAAAGATTGTTTAGTAAATTCCCCGCCTGCCCAGTTAAAATGACCCAAACACGGTTGGAACGGGCGTTAAACTCCTACAACACAACATGTAAGTGTTGCGTTTTTAAATGTACTGAGTATATGACCCACTTCTATGAAAAGTATGAAAACACCGTTTTTTTGCGGTCACGTATCTCTTTTACAATTAACGCTACATAATAGATTACGAATGGGAAGAAAACGTATAATAAAAGTATTTGATATTTTAAAATAATTATGTTTTTGGTCGGTTGGTTATCATTCCAAGTACCCCCAAAACGGGGATGGAATCATTTATCTCCAAATTAATGGCATAAAATATTAGAGAGCTTGTATGAATTCTAGTGTCTTGTATGTGTGACTAGGATAATTCTGAAACAAGTAATATCTTTAAAAAAAGGTGGTCGACGTAGGTGACGTAATAAACACATTTTGTGTTTCAGAAGGCTCCCGGGCAGTACACTGCTTATTCCGGTACCGAAACGCTAGCCAATAATTTGCAGATTCTGATTGGTCACATTATAACGAAGTTGGTTAGCAACGCGTCCATACCAACGGAAGTTCAAATCAAAAGTATACGACTACGTCGAAAAATGCATTTCAGCAGTCGGTGAGAGTTTGGTGGTCGCACTGGCTGTAAACCTTACAATGTCAGTCTATGGAAATATATTTACCATACTTATACCTAAACTTTAGGATAAACATGAATTCGAATTCAAGTTTTTACAACAGAAATGACTCATTCATTATCAGAAAAAAGAAAAACAAAAACCATTTATTAAACCATTTTGATTGAGATGTTATATAGTTTATTTCTATATACCTACCCTGTACACATTCGAAACGCCGAAGTACATATGAAACGCCAAAATACTCACTTCGGATACAGCCCTAGTTCGGCTAATAAACGTAATTGATATCTTATACACTTATAGTGTCCCCAGTATTTTATGACATGTTCCAACATTTTAAATCATGCTTAAATTAATGTCATTCACAAAAAAACAATATTTCAGTTGCTCAACATGTGAATTATTTCGTCCTCTATCTCTTTGCGTAGTAATATTTGCCTTATTTTATCGCGAGGTGAACAACAAAATATGTCTTGCCTTTAACATGCATCTTTAAGTATAAAATTAATGTATTTATCATGCCAAAAGGGAACGTAACTTTACGGGAACTTTCTAGTTTACCGGATGGTTCAGTTGATATTTGAAAGGAACGGTATAACCTTTTTATGATTTTGATGTTTAGTTTTAACATTTTTGTTAAAGCTGCCCTCATAGTTTCCGGTGAAAAAAAAATCTCCAAATGATATTCTTAAAAATGTTATTTAGAAATAACTAGAATCAACAGCACAAGTGCAGTTTGAAAAACTGTTGAAAAGGTTGGCTTTACGGCACCGTTGCATTGTAATCTCATACAGGATTGTAACGGTTGTAATGCTTCATAATTTAGAGGCGTATAATTTCCAAAAAATAATTTATAGGAATTTATACTGGAGCCTTTTCTTGTTTTTCGAAACAACGTAAATATCTCCTTAAGTCATCTATCTCAGAATACAAGTGATCTGAGTAATCGTACTTTCTTGAATGCCACATCGGCGTTTACGTTGCTTTGACATGTAACCATGCCGGAAAAATGGTTCTTTCTGGAGAGTGTTTTATAACTGTCAATAAGTTCGTACACTAAACTGCAAAGTTAGGAAATATGTTGTAAGTTCGCAATTCATACTTGCAACAATCGTGCGAATTAGTGAAATGCAAATTTCCAACCAGGACCACTTATGAGTTCGTAGTTCGTAGGTCGCTATTTGAAATGGCAATTATTGCGAATGTTCAGCAACTACGAACTGCAAACTGCAAACAATCTACCTTGTCGTAGTTCGAGATTCAAATTGTAAACAGACCAGTTGCCAGTTCGCAATTCCGGATCAGTATCCGAGAGCTGTACTATAATTTCCGTACAACAGGCCGCTTCACTTTTTTGGTCGCACCCTTATAAATTTATGATTTTTATAAACTAGTCGCCTATACGCTGAATCCAGGCGTTTAAAACGAGCCATGCCTGACTTTAGGTATAATCAATCAGTCCTGTTAATCTAATTATATACGGTATTTTAATTGACATATCTGAATGGGTTGGTAAGGTAAGTATTCAATTTTGGTAAACTGTTTTCAAACTGCGTATAAAGTACCTAAAATTCCCACTCTGTGCGCTCAAATATAAATTTAAACAATGAAAATGTCATATAGGCTGCTTAAAACTAACAAAGGTCATCGCTGCATAGGCCGTATCTATGTATATGCCGCGGCCTATTGTCCTGAAAATACGATAAATTGCAAACTACATGTACAAAAATGTATCTGCAAATTCACAGAAATAACCCGTATCAAGTTTTGTGAAGTGCAAACCAGTTGCCACTTCGTGAGCTAATTTCAGGGTATCAACTTGCTATACTTAAATATGTATCCGTATTTGTGGACAGTTAACCAGTTGCCAGTTGGCATTTCGAATGCTGATGGATATTAGAAATTGAGACATTAGAGCTGTTATGATAGGGTGACTTTTAAGGATAGCTATGAGTCACCAGTAGTCGGTTATACCCTGGTCACATTAAAGCTACGAGCTCCGTACGAGTAAGTTTTCAGTCGAAGTTTTGCAAAATCAAAAAATCTTGCGAGCTTATACATAATCAAATTTGCATTTCTTTTTGCTAGAAACACCTATACAACTAAGCCATATTTTTTCTTTTACACAAACATCTGACCAAAAATCAGTGAATTGTTGAGACCATCAGGTGTTCTGCTCTTAGATTTTATTCATCACAAAAACATTCATCAAAGCATTTACAATGTTGTTTGAATATTTGAGATACATGTATATTGTCATTGAATAAAACGAAAATTTAATGTAAGGTGTGAATTGCTAGTTGGTACGTATACGATACGTTTTAGGACAATGAAAATGCTATAAAAAATAACAACACAATTTTTGTTACATATTTTAAAATTCCAATAGCCTAAATTCTTAAATAACTAAATCCGCATTTATTGTCAAACCTCAATACTTACATATTTTGAAACTTAACTACTCTTTGAAATGTCACTAGGATCTGATATAAATACTGTACTAAAATATTCTATGTTATATGCAAATATTAAACTTGCTAACCAGTTTGCAAATCCCCTTTGATAGGGGAAGCATAACAGGTTGTCAAAGTTTGAATTCGTTTCCCGTTTTCGTTGGAAAGCGGGAGTCCATTTGTGATGCGTGTATAAGGTCGCACGATCACACATTTCCCACGTCTTATCCAAGAGTATTTGTAACTTATTAAATGCTTCTTATTCAAATTAACATAATACGTTTGGCTATTTCTATACGTACAACACAGGAAGCAGTGTTCAGTGAGTGATTCCTAAAGTGGGCATTACTCGTGGTAAGTAATAATCCCAGTGAATATTGCTCAGTGAGCACTTCTTATAGTGAGCATTGTTCATTGAGTATTTTTATTATTAAGCATTGTTCAGTGAGCACTACTCAGAGTGAGCATTGCTCAGTGAGCACTTCTCAAAGTGAGCCTTGTTCAGTAAGCATTTCTCACAGTTAGCCTTGATCAGTGAGAACTTCTCATAGTGTGCTTTGTTCAGTGAGCCCTTCTTATAGTGAGC
>JAFMSR010001367.1:0-29260 GCA_022818135.1 Saxidomus purpurata | reverse complement strand
GTTCTGAATAATATCATCCAAGTGCAACATTTTAAGCTCCAGTAAACTATAGGTTGACCGGCATTTTTTTCACCATTTCAGGTCAAAGTTCATGAGTATGAATAATCTCTGTAAATGGTCGGAACCATGCAAAATCACTACTGTAAACAAGCAGTCAAGTAATATTTTCTGACATAAAAACTTCAATAAAATTATCATTTTCATGCTATTTTAGGTCTTCTCTTCCAATAAATGCCCTTTATCCTATATCTTTCATTCAAAAAATTATAAATATCCAGCATCAAACACAAGCACTATTTTACCTATAACTGCTTCCGTATTGTGGTCAACCAAGGGCAAATAACTGTGGTCTGAGGCCCGTTGTTGTTCATGTCGAGATCCGGCAAAATACCGCAACGAATTAATCACTGACTTTGTTGTTATAATCTACAGCCCATCTTGCGAAATAATGTACTGGACTGCAGTTAACAAAAACTTGAACGGGACATAGTGTCACATATATCAAAATTAAAATATCCGGGGCCGGGATACTGATAAATTAATCATAAAATTTGTCCGGTAGTTTAAATATTGCCTCTAAATTGTTTCTCTGCAATAATTGATCAGGAACGGTCTACGCAACGTATGAATTCTTGCTCTACTGTAGATTATTATTTCATTATTTATATTTATTGTTATTATTATAAAGCAGGTCAGCAACAACATCGGCACTTAAAGTACATTTCAATGTTATTCTGACAAAGATATGGTTCATTGATTAGTGAAACGACAACAGCCGTGAAAAAAAACGGGCTGGGAATCTTCTGATTGGCTGCTGGTTTGGACACGCCTCTTTACCGGGGTACTGCTTCCATATTTGGAGTGACCCGTTTTTTTAATCTTTTTTACCGGCTGTTCTTTCCATATTTGGAAATGAGCCGTGAAACCGCAGTAAACGCGTGAAATTGCCCGCGTTTACCAGGCGTTTACCACGCGGTAACAACCATGAGGTAAACGGAACAAAAACGTGAGCGCCACTGTACATCTTGACTATAATCCTGTGGTTCTATCCCGGATATCTAAATATGCACAGAATGAAGTGCTGTTTTTGTTAAATATCAACTGCCAGTTTCGCAAAGCGAAACATACCAGTACCCGTATAAAATCATTTTGTCTGTATTTTGCTGCGGCCACTGAGACTTAATTTCGCCAACAAACGTTGATGAAATAAAAGTACGAGCTGACTTGGGTGCGAACGTCCTGTTTCTTTCTCATTTGAAGTTCTTCCAATATCTTCAAATTATGTTATCATCTTGAAAAATTATGCACTCATCAACTGTTCATTCGTATTATTGTTATCGGCAATAAATGTCCACTTATTCTTTCAATTTTACACATTATTTATCTCAGAAATTCCAGACTCAAGCGTCTCCCAGTATTTGGGTCATCATTGTTTACAATGGGGAATCACAACAACAGTATCGAAAAGATTTAAAGAGCAGAAAGAATATTGACACATAAAGTTATCAGTCAACATTGGATTGTAAGATTACAAACCTGTATATGTGGAGGCACTAACAAAGTTCTATGCTCCTACGTTTATGAATAAATTATGCAAATGAACCGCCATATTTGAATTACGGTAAGCGCGCTATTGCGCGTTGGAAATCGACACATGTCCGTTTGCAAAGTAGGGATGCAACGATACAGAGAATATCGGTACAATATCGATACGGACTGCTACCGATACGTATCGATACACAAGCCGAGTGTATCGATACAACGCACTAATTCGAACATACTTTTTCCTGTGCCCAAAGTTTCTTTTACCAAAATGTAAAACGTAATTTCATTGGTCGCTTTTAATAAGACAGCCAATCAGCTTTCCCGGTACAACATAACGTTCGTTGAGAGATCCAAGATGGCGGACGAAACAACGTTAGTTGATCTCGCAAAACCAAATAAAGTGACATCAATAATTTGGAAATCCGGTTTATATTGTCGATGATAAAAGTACCGTCAGTCGTGGTAATATTGTGTGTAGATTGTGTCATAAACTCGTTAAGAATTGTAGAGGCACGAAAATATGTGGTTTCATCTTGAACGTCACCACAAGAAAGAGTACATGATACCAGGATTTATTATATTAATAACTTTTATGTATATACAATCCCTGATGATACTCACCAACTCAAATGATCCTCAAAGCTTGCAGTGCAAGTTTCAGTCTTAGTTAATGTATTTATCATTTTCGATAATTTTGTTGATATCTTAGTGGAAGAGACAATGTTTTGATAAATGCCGAAAAGTAATCACTTATTCTTGAATTCTATATTATTAGTTATTTAGTATTGTGTATTTCTAGTCAGAGACAATGCAACACATGACAGATGGTTCTTTAGTTCAACTGAAAACATGTTCTTGTTTAACAAGAATAAATAATAAAAATAACAAATATCTTTAAAATAACTGTTTAACTGATATATTGATTAGTCTTAAATATTGACACTGCGTATCTGTATCGTATCGGAAAATATCGTATCGGAGCATGTTCGTATCGATACGTATCGTATCGCATGATGAGCGTATCGTTGCATCCCTATAGCAAAGCTCGCCACGTTTAACAATTTTCTTCCATGTAAGAAAAATTGATGGTTTTTGATTGAATATTGAATGATAAATAAAATAAAAGAAATATGATAAAAAATGACCAATGATTGATAATTTACGAGCGTTATAAAGTTCAGAAATTAATCGGAACGACTGAGATTCTGCCGACGGGTAGCGGCTGAAGATAGCCTTTTAAACCAACTTTGAAATTTTTTTGAACATGCAGACAATTTTTTTCCAACAGATATTTGAATATACTTTACGAAACTACCAAGTTTATCATGTGTCCACGTCTTATTTAAAGTGTCTGGGAAGTTAAATTCGTTTGTTTACATAAATTTGTACCGCCATTCCGAAACAAACGTCTGCATTGATCAATAACGAAGTTATACGCTTCCAAACATAAAGCCTCATTGGCGCAGTGCATTATATCCTCGCTTGGCACGCGGGAGAACAGAGATCGAAACCTCGTCGAGTAACTTTTTTTTTATAGTGGGGAACAAATTAAATTGTATCTTAACGTTCATCTATTAAAAAAACATTCGACTGATTCAAAAACGTAACGAGTAAATTTGAATATATGGGTTGGGTTAAACGCCCGCGCATGCTCTGAGTGTGCCTGATGTTTACATCCGGTCGTAGCATACGGATAGAGTGCTAACTTTGTTAGTGGGAGGTATAACATGACCACCTCTATTGGTTGGTAATTGAATATCATCCTTACAATGATTTATGATGTCTAAAATTACATCCCTGCAGAACCGGTATCTTGCAATCAAATCGCGATCACTTAGCGTGTAAAGAGCTTGTGTCCTGTCTCGAAATACACGTTCTCTACGGAAAATTCGTCTTCTTCTCTCGTTAAAAAACGCTACTAACGCAGCCATATTGTGGTAAGTGTCCCACAATGCAATTAACTTAGGCCAAAATTTGCACTTAGGACAGCCTATCACCGCTCCTAGAGTTAGGATCGTTTTCGTACTTAAGGACATTCCTAGGAACTTTGATGAAACGCACATATGAAAATTATTTGAACTTAAGATCAAATTTTGACCTAAAGTCTGTCCCATCCCAATGGGAAACTCAACTTTGGCCTGGAAAAGGTACTTTTGGACAACACAGCTAAAAATAAATACCTGTTTGTTAATCTATGAAAAAGTCACCCTCCCAAATTTAAAGGATTTTTCGCTCGGTTCCTTGGTTTTCTTGTTATCCTCAAATAAAGTTTCTCTATGGCAGATGTCCATTGTGTATTTTCGACGCCATCTTTGTTTTGGATGATGTACACGAAAATGCACGTGTCCTTATTCCTAAAATCTCTGGGAATGTCTCCAAATTGTGAATGCTAATTGAAAATTTAATTAATGTATATATAAAAAAAACTTACGGTGATTTATGTTCTTTGTTCAAAGTACGAAGAACTAGACCGGCTTGTCCACATACTTCCCGTCTTTCACGAGCAAGCTTAGCATCACTTACTTATAAAAATAGTACATTTTCAAGTAGATCTACAGAGTTTTATAAACATGCGTTGAATGATCTACTGTAATTCTTAGTTTCCTACACACCGATCTCCGGGTAAACAACCGTGGGATATTATTGAAACACTAGTTAATATTTCAGTGTTTCAAAAGCATACCACGAAAAAAAGACCCGTCACTTGATGAAATCCTTATCCTATGTATTTACTCCAGTTGAAACTGGAATCCAATCACATCCCTTTGAATCACAACATTCCTAATAGTTGATGGTCTTTACATACATCTATACATAAAAATGGCGTCCGTTATCTATTTAGGTTACTACATGTACCTACTGATGTGAGCATATTACGTAATTGCTGACGTCACTACATTAATAAAACTCACGGCGAGCAACTAAACATTTGTAATGCCTATAGAGCCGATAAACGTACATGATCTTTCTTGTGTTTAGTTATCTAGCACTTAAAACCTCGAGGACTGGATGAGACAATTTACATAGAATATCACATTTAATGTCTATTTATAGATCTATAGATCGTTACATACCAATATAACTATTGTGTCCAAAACTCATCCCATACTTAAAAAAATTAAATCATCGCTGGTCAACTGGTTATTAAGAATAGTATGGTTTCTGTAATTAGCGCTGAACATTCCGTCAGTGCTCTAATATACGACGTAGCTATGCTAACAACTATGTATGACCCTACGCGGATCCTCTACCACCTCGCCAAAAAAGCTAGCTCAATGGCAAGGAAGTAGATTCTATACTATGGAATGATATTGAGGTAAAAATTACACAATGCCTGCTTACTGTTACAATTTACTCATTGACACTGCTATTGTGCTTATTGGTACAGTCATTATGCATGCTTGCACTTTCATCACGCGTGTTGACAATGATACCATGCTTGCTGGAAGTTACAACTTGTTTGGTGTTTAATCCATGATGTCTATATGGCTGAATGACAGTGCAATGTAGCGTAATTAAATATTTCAACATGCCGGGACTGTATATAAACTTTGATATTTCAACATTGCACAGTTATAATGCTCCTAGAACAAAACACACGATGTGACCACACAAAATGAAAGATGCAATAAGCCACTAAGCAAGTTAAAAGTAAGCATAATGTTAATTGCAAATTTGCACATCACATTTTGATACCAGGGGGCGCACGTTCGTAGTTTTCGCGAAAGATCTCCGGCCTATGACGGACTTAAATTAGCTGTTGCCTAAACCGTTTCCCATCAGTTGTGTCCCTTTGTTTCAATTACTCTATTAATTGCAACCTGAACTGGTAAGTTTTATGTAGCTTTCAAGCTTTATTTACAGACAATATTTTTATTATTGGAAGAAATACATCGCCCTTTAAAAATTTTCTCGATGTCTCTTCTATTCTACTGACAAAATTTAATCGGCATCGTTATTATAAGTGGAATAAAAAATTGACGTAGAAGACGAGTACTAGAACTGGAGAAGATTCTACAAGACCAATACAAGTTATGTTTTGTCTCTGTTGTAAATAGTGTTGTGATTGTAGGTTTATAGGCCACTTCCAACAGCCTTGCTGTTGGGTTATAACCCTTTAGCGACGTGGTTGAGTGTTCGCCTTCAGGTCACAAGGTCCGGGGTTCGAGCCCCAGGAGGGACCTTGGTATTTTCTCACCCAGGATTTACTTTAATGGTGTCAGAAGTGTTTGACGGACTCATTCGGGGAGCATGGAGGGTCAATCTGGAGAGCTGTCTAGCTCTGCAAAGTAAAAGAGGGATAAGTGTAGTGATTGTAGGTTTATAGGCCACTTCCAACAGCCTTGCTGTTGGGTTATAACCCTTTAGCGACGTGGTTGAGTGTTCGCCTTCAGGTCACAAGGTCCGGGGTTCGAGCCCCAGGAGGGACCTTGGTATTTTCTCACCCAGGATTTACTTTAATGGTGTCAGAAGTGTTTGACGGACTCATTCGGGGAGCATGGAGGGTCAATCTGGAGAGCTGTCTAGCTCTGCAAAGTAAAAGAGGGAGAAGTGTAGTGATTGTAGGTTTATAGGCCACTTCCAACAGCCTTGCTGTTGGGTTAACCCTTTAGCGACGTGGTTGAGTGTTCGCCTTCAGGTCACGAGGTCCGGGGTTCGAGCCCCAGGATGGACCTTGGTATTTTCTCACCCAGGATTTACTTTAATGGTGTCAGAAGTGTTTGACGGACTCATTCGGGGAGCATGGAGGGTCAATCTGGAGAGCTGTCTAGCTCTGCAAAGTAAAAGAGGGAGAAGTGTAGTGATTGTAGGTTTATAGGCCACTTCCAACAGCCTTGCTGTTGGGTTAACCCTTTAGCGACGTGGTTGAGTGTTCGCCTTCAGATCACGAGGTCCGGGGTTTGAGCCCCAGGATGGACCTTGGTATTTTCTCACCCAGGATTTACTTTAATGGTGTCAGAAGTGTTTGACGGACTCATTCGGGGAGCATGGAGGGTCAATCTGGAGAGCTGTCTAGCTCTGAAAAGTTAAAGAGGGAGAAGTGTAGTGATTGTAGGTTTATAGGTCACTTCCAACAGCCTTGCTGTTGGGTTAACCCTTTAGCAACGTGGTTGAGTGTCCGCCTTCAGATCACGAGGTCCGGGGTTCGAGCCCCAGGAGGGACCTTGGTATTTTCTCACCCAGGATTTACTTTAATGGTGTCAGAAGTGTTTGACGGACTCATTCGGGGAGCATTGAGGGTCAATCTGGAGAGCTGTCTAGCTCTGAAAAGTTAAAGAGGGAGAAGTGTAGTGATTGTCGGTTTATAGGCCACTCCAACAGCCTTGCTGTTAGGTTAACCCTTTAGCGACGTTGTTGAGTGTCCGCCTTCAGATCACGAGGTCCGGGGTTTCAGCCCCAGGATGGACCTTGGTATTTTCTCACCCAGGATTTACTTCAATAGGTTTTTTGGGCATAGTAGAGTAGTATACCGTCGGAAGTGCTATTGCGCCAGTCTGCACTAGTCAACTGCAATCATTGCCTTCACACCGTTGGGGAACTCGGAATGGGAGGGGAAATTGCCGTGTTTTTAGCATCCAGCTTTCCCATGCAGGAGTTATGTTATGTGTTGTAACTGAGGGGCAGGAGTGTTAAAGAAGGATTTGACATTATATAAATATAGTGAAAATGAAAGTGGAAATCTATTTGTTTTTTTAACATTATACATATTCGGATATCCACGATAATCTTTCCGGCAAATAATTATTCAAATTACGGAAAAACACGACTAGAACATAGCGCCCCCTGTTATCAAAATGTGACTTATAATTTTGAAATGACATTATGCTTAGTTCTATTTTGCCTAGTGCCTGATAACATTTTCCTTACCGGTTGATCACTTCGTGTATTTTGTTCTTGGATGCATTACAAATTAACCAAGATAACCACAGCATGATGAAATAAACCATTACGCTAGATTGCACTGTCATTCAGTCAAATGAAAATATGAAAAAGGCATCATGGCCTAAACAACATAAAAGTTGTAACTTCCAGCAAGCATGGTATCATTGTCAACAAGCATGATGAAAGTGCAAGAATGCATAATGACTGTACCAATAAGCACAATAACAGTGTCACTGAGTAAATTGTAACAGTAAGCAGGCATTGTGTAATTGTCAACAAGCGTGATGAAAGTTCAAGCATGCATAGTGACTGTACCAATAAGCACAATAGCAGTGTCAATGAGTAAATTGTAACAGTAAGCAGGCATTGTGTAATTTTTACCTCAATATCATTCCATACTATACCTCTACTACATACATCCCCTCCTAACTAGAATTCGTCCTCGAATTCTTGGAGTATAAATGTCTGTGGGACGATCTAAGGGTGCCAGTGAAATGGCGGAAGTGTCGAAATCGCGCATAAATAAATATGTAGAAATCACTCGACTTAATTTCGCACCCTTCCCCCATGAAAAATCATAGCTTAGTTTCGGTCATGTTACCGACATGATTGTGATAGAAAATTATCATTCCGAGTGACCAGCTTAAAACTGACTGTTTCACATTTCTGTTACCATGTAGATCTATATATTAGTTGGAGAATTATTTCGATCGCTCGCCCTAATGAAGGTGGATCGCAAAGGAATGACACCTCTGCATAGCATCCTCGGTAACCCAGGCTATTCATTACCCATTAAATATATGACCGGAGAGAAGCGACAGGAATTAACTGTGGGTTCCGTCGATGCACCATAAAGACTGATACACATGTATTCTTCTTCCACGCGTGATGCTGTGTTCAAGTGTATGATCCTATTTTACATTGAAACGGAAACAAAGAATAGCAAATCCGAAATACGCGTGACGTACACGACTGTAGGTACTAAAGTAGACAGTAGGTCAACTCTAATTTCCCATGTCATCTTCCCCACCCGATTCCCTAAAGCGGTTTGAGAAGCACAACATCGTCAAAGTGAGTTATTGTATCTAAATCATTCAGTGTGTTGCGAGAAGTCGGGATGTACATGTCGGCTCGCCATGCATTCCCTCTATAATTGTTTTCCCGCCGTGCTTTTGAAGCACGCGCCACAGGCTATTGTGTAAACTTTCGACCTGAACGTAGGCTACATGTATGTATTGGCGCAGGGGGTCAGACAACTAGACACTTTCATTCTAGGATTTGTGCGAGATTGAAGTTGCAAGTGGTGCAAATCGATCGGAAAATCTTTGTTTGTTGCTATTTTATTGTTTATTCAAGGCTGCGTATTCATCTATCGTCACATAACGATCGTCCTTTGAAAATTGATTGCGGGCCGCAGCAGCGGCCCGCTATATTTAATACGTGGTGAGTAAAAGATGCATGGAGAAAAAACCGTATCTTACCCTTTATTTGGGACTCCCACCTTAACGAAATAATGCGTAACTCGCAATGGGGGAAAAACGGTACTTGGACTCTGCAGGAGCATGGTGCGCGGAATGCATGGTGCTAGCCCTGAGCTCTATGACCCTATATACAGAACACAGCACACAACTCACACAACTCTATATTTGATAAAAGTACATAGGGGTAGATATGGCAAGTCTATTATAGATTGTAGATATGTTATTTCGTAGATTAGATTAGAATAGGCAAGCCAGTATCGCATTTTAGTGACATAAAACAAATATTTCCACACTAAGAAACCCCTAATACACTCTCTGTAAACCAGGGGTGTCCTGTAATTTATCTTTAAGTAGTTTAGTATACTTTATTATACATGTATATATGTTAACAAGAATGAGCTTCCGGTACAGAAAGGTCAAGGACATCAAACCCCCACCTCAGGTGAATCTGTGAGACAAAACACATATCTAAAACACTGAATTCATATACCTCCGGAAAACATGAAAATTTTATAACAAAAAACTTTAGAACTAGATAAGGGCTACCCAACACCCTATCCATAACTATAAAGCACGATTTAGTAAAGATTTGAAATGAAAATAGAAAAGATTGAAAACATTAGACAATTTTATTACAGATAATTTATTCCGCGATTTTCCAAAATTTTGTAGCATAAAAGACAATTTATAAAGGATACAAAACATTGACAGTTTATATTTCGACCAAATTATATTTAGAATAACAAGGACCAAAGATATAACACAAAAAACCGTAAGAAAAAAGCTTTATTTAAACAAAATCGACAAAAAATCCTTTTTTCTCTATCTAAATATATAAAAAACACATGTATAGAATAATTACTACAAATACCTACCACGTGACAAACCCGGTATAAAGCCGACATCTTGACATGTGACGGAAGCTCAGTAGATTAGATAGTTATTAGTCATTTTATAGAAATATGTGAAATTAACAAATTTTTACTTTTCAGCGGTTCTAGTGTCTGAGTAAGAAATTTGATACCTACATAGGAAAAAATAGTGTCTGTGGCGACATACCATTATAACCCACGCATATACAAACCCCTGGTGATTACAAAAACAAACATACAACTAATAAATGTCCAAAATAATCACCAGGACAATGACTGGAAAAACGTAGAAAATAGAAATAATCACAATTAATGACTGCTTAAACAAGAAAATGCATACTTAATGCCCATATAAAAAGTCATAACTAACCAAAAACAGTGATTGATCCTATAACTAGATACCCCAGACATTGCAGAAAATGCATAAAACACTACTTATTTCCTAAATGGAAGCAGTAATCTACTGTCAAAAAATAGCCGGATCCAAAAAAGCCAAACGCGCACCTGTTATAACTCCATCCGGTTCGTGCGCACTAAAAGTTGCAGTAGGTCACCCAAAACCAACAAGTAGGTCAGGTCAAGTAGTACGAACAGCAATGTTAATCTTGAAAAGCATATCTAACTTTCGCAATTATATTTTCGAACCAATAAAGATGTGTAATATAAGATCAAAACTACATTAAGAACAATCTTACTCAGGCACGAAAAACCCAATCACTCACAACAAAGAAGATGTGAAAAGTACTGGTTAGTCAACCAGGATCAGGAATAGTAGTTCACCGGCATCTGTCCGAGGACCGAATCGCCGATCATGCAAATCATGATCTACACTTACTTCTTTTATTATTTATAAGTAAAAAATAAAACAGATTAACAGATTAAAATTAAAATTTCCTTCTGAAACAATTAAAAAGAATTTCTCACCAAAATTCCACAAAATTTTAATAAAATTTCTATTTTACGAACTCATGATCTACAGCAACATTCATATATTTAAAGACAAATTTTGGCATTTTATCTAATTTATGATACAAATGATTCAAATAATTACATTAATGACTGTGCTTTTTCAACAGTAGTAGACCGAACTGGCGGCCATTAGCACCCTGCTGATTGGTTAATCATTTTTGTCTCTCCTGGCTCCGATTTTTGCTTCTAGCTCCGGTAGTAAACAACCAACTAGTACAAGTCTCTTTATAATTTTCTATTGTACACCATTATAATTAAAGAAGTAAATTTAACAAGTAGCCTGTGCGGTTGCTGGCTTATTTGGGTTTTAAGGGGTTTTTATATTTTCAAAATTTCAGAGTAGAAACATAAGTCAAACTTTCATGCATACTTTTTAACTTGTTCAAATAAGTAAAACCATCTTTTCGGACAACATTTTATTCTATCATTCAGGACAATTAAATTTTTTATCATCACAAAAAGCTAAGCAAAATAAAAATAGGACAACACTTTATTAAAGGGGATTTTTACTTTACAAAACAAACACATATAACATCTAGTATCAAAATTTTCTAAAAACTGTTAGGCTACCACGATCCAGACATACAAACTAGGTCAATCACACTTAGATCTCATTGGTCGCCGTGATTGGCCTACTATTTGGTAACCAATCAAATACAACCTTTGGCTATACTGGCTGGAAATTGCAGTCAGGTAAATTTCTCCTATTTTCTGGCTTCAAAATTTTACTTTTTAGGCATGACGGGAGACATGCCGGGGTCTCATCCAAATATCAAGCTAACATAAGTGCTCTTTTGGACGGACCTTGATAAAATTCTCATCAAATCAAATCAAGATGCATGGAGACTTAAGCACTAGATCGAACATATGCGTCTCTCTTCATTATAAAATTGAGGTACTTCTGAGATGAAAACTGTAGACACAGTCAATTTTTTTGGAAAAGCAAGAGTTGTCGTTTGTAATTGAGCTGTCGTTCGTTTCATAGAGGGCGCAATCTAATATACGCTGGTAAAAAAAGAAAAAAGCGCTTTTCACGTTTCAGTCGCAATCTACACCTAGAAAAATGGATATATGATTGCTTTTTCCACTAACACAGCCTTTGACATTATAGAAACGAAACGAGTAGACTGAATATTCTTTTATGGCCTTTTTAGACATATATGATATTGTTTTAGCTATTTTTTTTCCATTTATAAGAAGTCAGTCTCCGTGGTGTAATGGATAAAGCCGATAGCTCAAATACTTTTGTGTACGTGTACTTTTAGAATCCACGAGTTCGAATCCCATTAACACCCAATTTTTTTAAAAACTTTTTTCTGCTGTTTTAATAATCATTTTTAGCTTTTTAAGAATATTTTACGGCAAATAATCATAAAAATCTTCATTCATGTCAAATTAGGAAGGATAATGGTAATGAAAAATTGAGACATACCAGGAACGGTCTATAGAGCATTCCTGGACATACTGTATAAATATTATTTGATAACAGTAAAGTTTCGATACTACAGGTCAGTCAGTAGATGTGGTGTCGTGTCAGGGTTTGCTTGTTCAACCAGAATTGGTTCCCTCGAGTTCTTTTGGGGCCATGCCTCAATATCAACCATCACCAATTTTCAAAATATTTACATGGGATTATTGTTTGTTGGCCCGCTGTGATACTTTGTATCACAGTTTTTCTTGTTTATATTGGCTTTGAGTGAAATACATATTTGGCATCCCTTTGTTGGTAAATATAGAAGCTTAAGTAACTTTTATTAAACCTAAATTTCCTGTGTCTAAATTACACGGCAAATGATTAAAATCATTCCTCAGTAATCAACACGACGGCTTCAGCAACCCGGGAAAAGCTCATAATTATTATAAAGACGTTGCAAATGTTTTGTAGAACGCGTTAGCGTCATATAAAAACTGACGTCGCTAACTTTGAGTTTATCCCCGATAGCGACGTAACGGGCGCCGCCATATTGGATTCAGCGACGTCGCGTCATTAACATTACGGCCTATGGGGAAAATCACAAAAAAATCAAATTTTGACTAAAATATCAAGTTAATCAAAAAAATGAAAAAGTGGCCTGGAGATATTAATGTTCCAGTGATGCTGGTGTATTTAATATTTATGTCATGTGCATATTCGAAATTTAATCGAAGTCTACCGATTGAGTGGGACAGACTTTAGGATCTTTGATGAAACGCAACCCAGAAAAGAAAATAATAATACCTGAAAAGAAAATAAGAATCTGTCACATGACATAATATTGATATTCATGTATATTTCAGTAAATATAAAGCTAATCGTCTTAAGTCTTGGATAGTCAATGTAGTTTCCGATGGGAGCTAATTTGTTCTGACAATTAGTCTGACTGACTTGATATCTATTTGAGTATTCTTTGACGGCAATTAACCGATAATCTTGTATAGAAAAATGTCCTTTGCCAAACAGCTGAAACATTAATAGCAACACACAAAGACATTTTAAAGATCTGTGAAAATTAACAGAACATAATTATTGTTTTATGCTGGAAGAAATACTATTTTTCGTGTTTTGTCTACAGTGTTTAACTGTTCTAAAATACATTTATTGTGTTGTAACCGTTTTAGTTGTATTTTTATCGTTAATATTAGATTTTTGACCTATATAGTTGTTGGTATGTTTTGACTTTTCTTTCAGAAAGTGTTAGAAAATTATTCGGATCGAGATTGAAATGTGACCTTAAGCCAGACAGACTAAGCAAAACTAGATGCAAATTATTTCACATGTTTTCGGATAGAACCATAATATAAAAGAATATATTTAACCATGTATCTTTACAACTACAATTGTCGTTTTTGTAATTTTCGTATTTTTGCCGCTATAATAATAGAGTAAGTAAAGGATGAATTGTACATTGTTCAGGTAATGCAAATGGTCAAATGCTTTCACTGGAACGTCAGGTTGGACTTTAAAAACGTGTTTGTAATACTATAGATACATCTCTCATAACTTTTCGAGGTAGATGCAGGGATTTCAATCGCTACAGTTTGGCGATAGCGCTGAATTATCAAAATAAAAACTATAACCAGATTATCAGCTACCTGTAGTCAAAAATGTTAGTGCGTCCTTTGAAAGAGTTTCAGCTATTCCGCAGGTACTCGTACACGCAATGTTTCATCACTAAGCATCAGTATGATACATATTTTCTATTGTTATTCCTTGTGTGTGAAGCATGCTTTCGTTAAACAATCAAAATAAAAACTACTCGGTTGACCTAATTTCAAGAAAACTCGATTGTTATTCGAAACATTATGATACTGATGTTATCACTGGCTATAAATATGGCTTATGATATCTATCTGTATATGTGTCACATCGTACATCTATGTATTCTACTGAAAGCGACTTCTATTTTTGCTTACAGTACCTTAACAATGTCTGCTTACAAATATTTGAATAATTTGACTCTTTTCAGCAAAATGCGCGAATACTTTTAGATGTCAATGATAGATTGCAAACACAACTGTTATTTATGCCGTTAGTTACTGGTTCATTCTACGTCTTACTTTCGTTGGTTAAAAATGTTTTTAGGGGTGGTAGTGGGGGCATTTACAAATGAATATTTAATTGCTTTTAAATAAATAGCTTAATTGCGTTTTGTATTACAATATGGTTGTAAGCATTTGAAACCTTACAAATAGCTGGTAAAAGATCACTGAAAGAGTATTCAAACGTCTCAGTCTCCGAACACCATTTCCATTGATTTTTAAATTTTGAATTGATTAAATTGCCGAAGTCTCTTGGGACTTGCAGTATGTGAAACAAACACTACTTATATAGTTTAGCAACATCACCATAGTTTTATACACCTCGTAAATGTACATGTGATTTGTCATTTGCTTTTGGAAGAACTTTATCATTAAGAACTTAACAACTTGAATAAGAAGATTGATAATGCATGGACACGTGGCACAGACCTGACATCACTTACCGTTGCGAAAAAAGAACATGGACGTTAACGCCATAAAATGTGCATTCAACTTAAACTATATTGAAACGCAATGTTCTGATATATGTATTTATTATGTTCTTACACACGTATCTTTAATTTTGATAGTTTAGTTTCTACTAATTTATTTATTCTTGATTGCGAAACAAATTCTTAGAACTTATATTAATCGCTCTCGAGACTCATTCGAGTTAATTTTGATAACTGGATAAGGCTTACCAGGCTGATTGAGGCAGGGTTGGTGTAGGAGGATTGTCCCATCACGACGGAAAAAAATGAATTGTGTCTATGAAATAGTGCTATTTCCAGCATATTTTACAAGGCTTGCAAGTGTCAAACTAACAGGCAGCTTTCGATTCTACTAATCAGGGTTTGTTTATGTTTTGCACAAGTAATCAACTGTTTAGTATATAACAACTGACAAAGGATTTTTGTTTAGAATAAGGCCCTTTATACTCGTAGCGCTTTTTACATATTCTATGCAGAAACTTTTCTGAAAGAAGTATAGGTGATATAATGTAAATTACGAGAGTTACAGTGGCGCTCACGTTTTTGTTCCGTTTTTCGGCAGGAAAACGCGAGCAGCGCCCGTTTTTCGCCCGTTTACCGAACGGGGCGTTTTTCGGCTCGCACCGTTTAAAAAAACGCGTTTTTCTGCCCGCCCCGTGAAAAAAAACGGCTGGATGCACTGCACATGCGTGAAAAGCGAGTTCCTGCGTTTTTTCCCGTTTTTTTTTACCGGAGTATCAAATGCGCATGCGTGAAAAGCGAGTTCCTCCGTTTTTCCGGGGTAGCAAATGCGCATGCGCCACATGTGTTTTTCTTCACTGTTTTAATTTTTTGTAAAATTATGCCTATCCGTTCAAACTATTAAAAATCGCGAGTATAATTATAGATGTTAAGTTTATAATGTGGTCAGATTAAGATTGTTTTGTTTGTTTCTTATTTTCAAAAACAAAGTATAACTACCACCAGCCTGTTAGATCATTACTTCCGCGTTTTCATCATAACATAAAATAAGCGGGTACATATCCGACAAGATGGAGAGCGAGGGGAAGGCCTTGTGATAGATAGAAATAATTTAGCACCTCCACTGTCCCTATTATGTTACTATGAAAAATCTATAACCAGTAGATATACATTTAATTCAATTAAACCTGCTCGATCATATGATTTCAGTTATCAAAATAAAACTATAACATCGGCAGTTGAGAATATTCATGGCCATGCTTCTGGTTCAATTAACATAGATTCTTTAATTTGTCCATGTACAAAATTTCCATATTCTTGTTCACAACTTAATCGCTCTCGAGACTAACTACTATAGGAATCGCTCTTGTCAGACTTTTCATATCCTGATAAATTGCAAAACGTATAGTAATATCACGGACCTATATACACATGGTAATATATTTAGGAAATAGATTTCACTTTTGAGTGATATACCGGTAAGTATATCACTGCGGGGTGTGTAAAAGCGTAGTAATCTAATTACGAAGGCCTGAGTGATTAATTTCGAAGCATCTACCAACACACAGTGATATAATAACCGGTATATCACTTAAAAATAAAATCTATTTCCACTCTAAACCGTTAATCTAAACAAAAACATGTTCGATGGGGTACCATTTGCTGCATTTTCATGAAGTCGCTGTCTTGAAAGTTGTAGTTTTCCGTGCATTTCGTGAAATTTTGGCTGTTCTTTTTTACTTCTCAAAAAAAGCGCTATACGTCTTATTTTTGTTGTGTCTGATATTGCTGGCGATACCGGAAGTGTAGAAAATTTTACTGCAATTTTTTTTACATCACGTGAATTCATTAACAACAATACCAATCCAAGCGTATTAGCACAGGCACACTCGTAGATTTCGTGTGAAAATTACAAGGGAGGTAATTTCAGCAGTCAAAAATAGTTCCGGACCCCTAGCGTGATATACTTAATAGTTTTATCACGCTCAAATCCTTCTTTATGTATATAGGAGAAATTTCCAATCGTGTTAGAATATGAGTTATACTAACACAAGTGGCATAAACATAATAAGGTTGTTTATTATTTTACGATAAAATACAGTACTTTTATCAAAGGCCGGCAAGGTGCCAAAAAGGAAGTATTTGCAAGACGTATGTAAACAACCTGTCCAATTGCATTTTCTGTTTTCAAGTTACAATGATGTACTGCTACAAGTTGAATATAGACGTGCAAGAAAAAATTGTAATAATAAATATGTGCCATCATTTATTCGTTTATTCTAAAATGATTCATGGTTTTGTCTCTATGTACAAAGAATTGAAAAATTATGCTACATTAAATCATAAACAATGCAGGAACCGATATGCTGTAAACATTACGTCATATTGCACCGCATGACGTTAAATGAGTGTTCGCATAGAAAACGCTTTGCATTTATTAACCTTTTGAAATATCTGGTCATGTTAGAATCAAAATATCATCCTTCTCAGCTTTGTAATAGTCTTATAAACAATTATCTGTCGTACTGATGCGCTGTTAAAAATGGTTAATTACTGTGTATTAGTGCTCCAACTCATTGTTTTTTAAACGATGAACACCGCTAGAACGGATGTTATTTCATAAATAAAATAGTTATTCGTTCAAATGCAAAAAAAAAATCACTTGTGCTATGTACTCATTTTTTAAAAATTACTAAGCATTTGAACTCCTGTGTTTTATTCAACAACAAATACAGGGACACATTATTACTTCATAAATAAAATTTACTTTGAAGTATTCACACTTCCTTCGGCAAAGTCATTAAATTCTATTTGTTAACAATTGAATTATATACCGACAGTTATTAGTTACTGTCTGTCATTGCCGTGACAAAAAAAGCACGCAGCTAAGAAATGACAGAGAAATTGCAGCTTTTCGCTTACTTGAAAATACCACAGTACGGGGTGTAACCATACCGGTATGTATCGCATCTCAAGGAAATTGCAATATACCGGTCTTATCGCGCACCCCTACTCATTGCACATGTTACAGATGGACTGCCTATTTTACTTGCCATAAGGATACTTCTTCCTTAATTTGGCATTAAAGTGATCAAACCCATGACTCTTGTATTGATGCAAACACGCAATTACTGCCCCATAGCAGCTCTACCATTTAGCTAAAACTAGAATTAAGGCAAGTATTACTTTTAACTTTGGATTTTATCTCAAGGCATTTAAACGAAGGCAGTGATAAGGTAGCCGGATACAGCTTCATAGACTTTGTATAACTGTGAAAAATAATTGATCAAGTGAAACACGCCAGTAGTTACTGTGAAATAGGTCCCGAACAAATGAGGGAGAAAAGAATGGATAAACACACCATAGTCAAAGCGGCAACTATAACAATGCCCCACACCCCCACCTCAAGGTAGCATAATAAAATAGAACTATCACTGAAGGTAATGAATACCCCCAAAAAAACCCATCTCTGAACGCCATACTGACACAGTATTCTTAATTATATCACATTTGATGCTTATAATTGGACTATGCACAATGACTGTAGGCATGCTATTTATCTCTTCTGTGTATCATTATTTTGACCAGAGGGTTAAGAAAATCAGAGTGCACAATATTTAATTATCTTAAACACCGGTCACCTTGACGTAGTGACCCAAAACATTGACCAAGTCCAACAAGGCATGATATTTATTACTTTGTGAAATATCATTAATTTGTGATAAGGGGTTTTGGAGATAGAGTGCAAAATATTTTACTATCAAAAGCCCGTTAATGTGACCTTTGACCTAGTTACCAGAAATATGGACCATGCACATCAAGGCATGGAACGTATCATTTCTGAGAATAATAATTTAATTCTAACCAAGAGTTTTTCAGGGATTGAGTTCCGTAAGTCTACGGATAGACGGACAGACAGTCAAGCTGAATCCAGTATACCCCCTTACACTTTGTGCAACTGGGGTATAGAAACATTTCCGCAGGTAGAGACATTGGTAAATTGTTTTGAAGGTGACTGAATAACAATTAGCCACTACAATAAACAGTCCTGTTCTTTCAGTTTTTCCTATTTTTTATTTTTGTTTTTCATACACAAGAATATTATGACTGAAAGCTGCAATGAAGATTCATTCTTCAAGAGAACTGAATTCCATTTAAGTTGCTCATCTGAGCAACCAATAACATTGTTATTAATGTCATTGTCGTACTCTAGTTCTGTAGTAACCAAAACTGTATGTACTGCAGCACTAAATAGTATTCTATTAAATTGCTAAAGCACTGCATTTCTGCATTGTCCAAATCAATTCAAAATCTCTCGATGCAAGTTACAACCTGAAAAAATTGAAAAAAGTTCTCATGCGTCCATTTGTTATCAAAGTGCGACCTTGATATTTGAGCTTGCATTCACCATGCTGTGATTACAATTATATATATAAATTACTAAGGTTATTTCGCATGCTATATTCTTCATCACCAGCTACTGTTCTAGAGTTTCAATGACTTCTCTTATAAGAACAAAAATTCACAGCTAGCGTAGCATTATCACTTCAGCTGCAACTTGGGATTGTATCCAATATGGATGTTGTCTGGCCAAATGATGTTTCTTGTGAGCTATCAATTTGCTGATTTTACTGTTGTTCTTTCCTTATCTTCATCTTCAAAAAATCAATGTACATGAATTCCAAATATGAGTAAACTCAGCGAAGTTCTTCTTTAATGTTAACTGCATGTTGTCAATACATCAAGTGTTCCATTGTCTCACCTCAATTATCAATTCTTTTCCTTTGATGCTTTTGTTTTCCTGTTTTGTTTATTCCATTGAAACTGAAAAATCTACTTTTATGCATATGATGTCAAGTCTCATCACCAAGGTAATATGATGAATAAAGAACTTCATCTTCTAAACTGATACAGCCATCTGGATCACCACAGAATCCTTCAGTTAACAATTGCAATGATAGACTGTTTTCTGTTGTTTTCATATCTTGGTCTATTGAACTTCCCTCAGCACTGCATGTACATGACGCTTTTTTCTACAATAAATTAAGAAGAAAAATTATCAATTGCATTTTGTTTTAAGTCTTACAACTAATAACTGATACACATACTGAAAATTTACTGACTGAATAGTTAACAGTGCAGGTTATGATCAGACTACATGATTTTGATCTGCACAAGAGGCAAAAGTGTAAGCAAATTGCTAAAAACTAAACTAGATGCCCATGTGCAACATGTCATCCCTGCCAGCTGTCAAAAGGACTAACTCCTTACCAAATAGAGATAGGTCAAAATTCACCAAAATATTGGATGTAACATGCATGTTGTACCACATAAAGGTAGTCTTGATTTTTCTCTACGGCGAGTTTTGAAGTAAAATCTTTTATTTTGTGTGATTTATTGTTAAATGTCTTAATATTATTAAACTCCCTAAATGACAGATGTAATATCACAGATCTATAAACCTTGAGCAGCATTTTATAGATTCAAATCAAAATACTCTGTGTTTAAACTTTGTGTACTTAGTGAAATCCTAGACATTTCTAATTCTTTGAGACTCTTAAACATTATCTGGATTTAAATTGCCTGAATGACTGAACTGTTATTTAAATAAAAAAAAGATTGTCATATTTTACATAGTGTCTAACTTGGAACTCATTAAAAAAGACTTTACTACTTGATATCTGATATTTACTCAAAATTTCCCATAGAACAACACTTCTTCAGTTTAGTTTTTAAACTTCCAAAAATGATTTTCAATCAGAAACTTCCAATTTGAAAAATAATTCTACAATTCCAATTATGGTTCAATCAACTGATTATGAAATACAGCTGTTAAATGCATTTCAATAAAACTGAACAAATGGTGCGAATATAAAATAAAGCGTCCCGCTGACCAATAGTTCTTCAGTATCGCCTGAATTTTGACCTTGAATATTGAATAACTATAAGTATAAACTAAACTAATTACAGTAAGATCTCAGTAAAACCATGGTTCAGTGCTCAAAAATGAGACTATAGTGTACTTTATGGCCCCTCTGACATATCTATGTTATGTAATCTTACATAACATACTGATAAGGGAGAAATTGAAGCAAAGGTTTAAGTACTGCCTAAGGCAATAAAACAACTTGAATAGGCTGTGGATTAATGAGGGACCAGCTTCATTTCTTAAAACAAGAGAATAAGATTAATTGTTACAATGAATAATGTACAGACCACTTTTTTCTACTAGTTTTTTAATGAAAATGACAGCTATCAGAACTGCAGCATTTTGTTGAAAATCCCAAGTTCTTTAATAATACCAGACATTAATTTCTGCCTTTCTGATTCAAATGCAGAAAATGATAAAAATATTTCACTTTTAAAATTGTGATCTTTTTCAACAGTGCACACTATTGGCAAATAAGTATTGTTTAATAATCAACATACCATCAAGTCCAAAATGTACAGGGTGACTGCATGTATATTGAATTTTGGGGGTTAAAAGCTGTGGACAACACACAAAGTTAAGGAAACCTAAAGCAATATGCAATAAGACCATCACTTAAATAAAGACTGTTTCAGAAAATATCAAGTATATTATTGGTCATGTTGGTACATTAACCTAATACCACTGGCACTGGACACTAAATCAATAGAAAAGTAAAGGACATACACTGGTAACTTTGTTTATAACAAACTCATTGGTACCATATCATTATCCGGAGTTTGTTATATCCATATAACATTTTCATAAGAAAAGTAAAATAAAGAAAGAATCTCGGGCAGAGAAAATATATTCCTTATATCCTGATTTCGCTATATCCACAGTCTTACATACAAATTTTACTATAAATCAAATATCATTTCTTAATAAAATATCATAAAAACCAGAATACACAAAATTTAATAAACAGTTTTAAGAAAAACATGTAGCACTGATTTCTGTGAATGCTCTTTAAGAATGGTGTTGATTACCGGTAATGTTATTTTACATTGAAAGGAAGAGTCACCCCAAAAAGTTCCTGTCTGGCCGGTCAGGGAGAGAGGGATAACATGTACATGACGCCATGCAATCCTTCTACAATTGGCTTCCTTCCATCATTTCGAAAACAAATTTCAGTATAGCATCGCCCCTACTTAAAGGACCAACCGTTTCTGACTTTTGTAACACTTTCTTAAAGCACATTTACCTGCCGAACTCTATACTTTAACACCAGACACTGGTCAGTCAGGACTATATAGATGCATACGTTAACCATTATTTAACTAGCTGTCGGTTCAGCAACCGGCCAATCAGATCTAACCACTGCTGGGATTCAAAACTTTGACCCTCACCCTACTCCCAAGGCAGATGCCACTATACCAAAAGTGACAGTATGTATGCATTGGCAAAGTGGGCGGGGAGGGGGCGGGTTAGAGAACCAGACCTTTTCATTCTAACATGTGGGAGCAATTGAAATTGCAAGTGAAAATCTATCAGACACTTTTCACCCATGTACAGCTATTTCATTGTTTATATCCAAGGTCAGAATAGAAAAACTTGCTACAGTAAAGTTATCTGCTTTCATATTAAACAAGAGCTGTCACATGACAGCACGCTCGACTATTCGAAAGGTTGTTGGTAAAATGGGTTTTTTGTCAAAGAACAGGAGTATTGTGTAATTGTCTGTAAGAATTAAGGTCAAAGATATGAAACTTGTTCAAAGACCTTTGTAAATGTACATTACATTCAAAGCCTTACTCTGGATTCTGTAAGCCAAGTGGAGAGAGGAGGGGATAATTTCAAAGAAATACATAACCTTGTAAATTTGATCATGAATAACTTTGTAACTTTTCAAAATTGAAATGTATAGAATTAAAAAAGCATGACCGCTGCATGCTGCATAAATATTCTATGATATTTCAAAAGAAAGCCATTTCGAGTATTTCCATGTTAGTCTGGTAAAAACTGTGACAAAATTCTAAGTTAAAAGGGGCATAAATGTCAAAAATCAAAAATATTGGTGAAGATGTTGACAGTAAACATACATTTTAAGTCCATAAAAAAATCAAAGTTAAAAAGGGGCATAAATCTGTCAAAAATCAAAACAGAGTTATGGGGATTGTTTCCTCAGATGTAGATGTTGATGGTAGACACATTCTTTGAGTTTCAAGTCAATACCTTTGATAGTATTCAAAACATTTGACTTTATAAAATCTTTTACCAAATATTCTAAGTTAAAAAGGGGCATAAATCATATTAAAAAAATTATATGATGAAAATTTGATTTAAATTGCTTCTTAGAAGGACGCTTGTTGGTAAACAGAGAAGTAACTTTTACATGTTTCATTAACCCTTAAGTCCCTGTCTCAAAAATACATGGTTATTTCATTGTCGATATATATACCAACAAAAATGCTTTTAATTTGCATTTGTGCATATAAAATGTTAAATATGTACTGCAATGTACAGCTGTTTCTCTTCCGCAGTAACCAACACGCCAGTTTGAGCCCCCAGAAAGAAATACCTGGCAGTGACGGTCAATTTTTTATAGGCTTTTTTGTCATGTAAGTACTTATGTCGCTTAAAGGGGCACTCCCTACAAAGTACATCTAGCAGATTAAATTCTCGAAACAAAGATTATGTGTTCAATGAACGCAAAATGATAAATAAATACAATTTCAAAAAGAACCTATGGCAAAAAATGCCTCATTTTGCCACAATTAATCAGGTAAGGTGACTCATCAGCTGTCATCGCTGGTCTCTATGCATCTATAACTTTTAATAATTATAATAACCAAGAAGTTGACGATCTTTGTTTACCTTGAAACTAGATTGTTTTTATAATAGCTCTATGTTTTCAAAAGTATGACATCACAGCAAAGCCGAGAATAGGTAAAACTGCAAAAATGATCAGTACCCGGATGTGCGAGCTGAGAATTATTTTTATGAAAATTAAGGGAAATCGTACATGCACAACTTAAGGACTACGCACCACGTTAGAACAACAAACCACAGTACCAGTAGTACCATGAGTACTGTACAGGGATACAATTGTTTATGAACTGTTAACTTAAAGTCTATTAAAACCTGACATTTTACCATATACCGGTATCTGACGGTCTGATCATAAGATATAGATATGTAGGTTATATCCCTTACCCGAAAAGACAACAAGAAAATTTGTAAATTTATCATGTTTATATCATTATGCCTCAATGTTTTATCAATGTTTCACGCCCATAATAACACAAACTGAGTTAGCATTCTACTGATTCTGTAACAGCAGCATGTGACCACTGGAATTATACTGTCAGATACTGTAGCGTGGTGTCTATTTTCGTGTTTTCCTTGTGATGAACCCTAATGTCCATAACAGTTTGTCAAATACCAAATTATAATTTTCAGCTCTGCATTGTGTAACAGCATTTTCCTGAAGTTGAATTTTTCATATCAGTACTGGTTGAAGTCCTACATCCGGACGCTATTTAAACATATTTTACGATAACTCTGGTAATTTTTGTATCTAGCAAACTTTTAACAGAAGTAAGTTAGGTCTTCTCCCAAAAGAAAACTTCTAGGAAAAGATCATTTATATATTTTTGCGGCCAGGAAGTGAGGTCACCAAATTGCTTAATTATATTGCCCAACCGTACCATGTATCCGGACAGCATTTTTAAAAAGATTTTATTTTTTGTGATGTTAGCTTTTGAATTGTGTAAAATGTTTCAATCATTTGACCCATAAATGAAATTTCATGAAAAAAGTTAAACTTGTGATTTTTATTTGCCGGGCCTCACAGAAATATTGAGCATGCACAGTATGTCATTTTCAATTTCCTCTCGACAATGTTAACATGCTTTCAGTGACTAACAAAATAGTGAGATTTCTTGATCAAATTATTAATACTTACATTATACTGTCATTTTTACACTTTGATGATTGAAATCAAGTGTCTGTTTGATCAACAATATATATGACTGTAAATATTAATTAGGAAATAATCTACAACTTTGAGTGCTTTATCGGAATTGAAGCATTCCACCGCGTGCGATGTGCCTGGCGGAATAATTCACTAGGACAAAGCCATAAATCATTTTGATTCTTATTATCTTATAAGCCGAAATGTTTTAAAATGATCGTAACTACTACAGACCTTTTTTCAGTTCGGCAGTAATGTGTAAAATTGCATACATAGTGGCTGTTGGAATTCACTCATCTATACAGGCAACCATTCAAGATAACACACTATATTATACAAACTTATTTTAGTTTTAATCATCTAATACATGAAATATAAAAAATAACTGACTGTGACATTATGCAGAAGATGTAAGATTCAGAACCGAACGAAGGAGACAATCAATTAAATGCATACTGTAATTTAAACTTGAACGTTTTAATGTGGAGTAATGACGTCAGTGTGATGACAAAAACGTTTTCATTCTTTGTTTTGTCTCCCGGAATCAAAACAATGCACGACTGAGTGTGAATGCTGAATTTCTTTACTTTTTTGAAAGGAAAGGCAATGGGACGGTACTCTAAGGGCTACCTGACGTAATCAAAAATGATATTTAGGCTCTTAAACAAAACTTTTTCATGTGACTGATGTACTTATACAATATTATTCCTCTTTCTATATATTTGATTTAATTTAGTGCACAGGAGTAAAGTAGAAAAGTCGGAAGGAGCTACTTTCATGTCCGAAACTCTGCCTACATAAAGCACTCGAATTGACTTATAGAAATAAACCATACAGTAGGCATATTAGAACAATAAATCACGCATTTTCGCAAGTGTCCGGTTTGATTGTCGTCCTTGTCTGGTGGTCTCCAACCAGTATAGTAGAAATTATTATTTTCAATGCTTTCCAAATATTTTGTAAACATAACATGAGCTTAATATCAGTAATAAATGCAAGACACCTACATTTCTGGCTGTAGTGACCATTTTTGTGTACTCTATGTCTAGAGTGGTGGAACCTTTGCTGGCGGTATCCTTATGCTGGTGAAAAAAAAATGCTATTTACAGAAAAACAGATGAAGAAATAATTTTCAAGGTATATTCAGCATTGATAGTCGATGAAATGCTTTTACAGCAAACGTAGTGATAGCCGCGCATGCAGCTCTGTGACCCCACAGCAGCAGATACATTTGTTCTGGATCCATTTCGCTAGAAAAATTCTTTAATAATAAACTTCAAAATCAACCAGTTAAAGTTAGCATTTTTGATAAAACTTGTTCTTTTTGTATAAAAATATATTTTCTATGGAAACTGTCATTTCTTTTTAGTTAATATTTAGGCTCTAAAAACTGTTTCCCACCTGTTGATTGTCAAATATCACATACCACCAACATTGGTTCCCTTCATGGTTAAAGTTTTGACGTGTGTCATGTCAATAGCTCCCATAATGACATAGTCACCTGACGACGCACATCAACATCTTGTTTCAATTTAGCAGGGATAACATTGTGTTTTCGCTCAGGCAAATCAAAATGGTTAGGATTTCCTGCTTTCTCAACAGCCGATATACAGTTAAACTTCATTCGCTGGAACTCGAAGGGTCTGGCGATTTCGGTTTGAGGGATCGGTAGTTCGAGCAATCGAGGTTTGTCAGCATGGTCAGTCACAGGGGTCGTCATACATCTTTTATCGAGACCACATCGGGAGTTATTGCACATACAATGGTACACACATGTAAATGTGCATGTATATTATAAACTTGTAGCTTACCCTTGATTAAAGACAAATTAAAAAGTGTTGTAATGTAAAAGTATGAAACGTTTGTCATTCATTAAATAATTTATTCAATTTTCTGAAAAAAAAACAAACTTAAAATTAAAGCCAATCTGCTACTTATATATATATTGCTATATAAACATCGTGAGCGACTTTCAGTCTGTTTGTACATCATAACCTTTAATTGCAAATTTAAGTGTGAATAACACACGCCAGCGCTTGTGTCTGACAGCTGATTATCAATGCATTGTTTGCTCGATAATTGAGATTATCACCTTTTATTGTTCGAGCCAAAGGATGTACTTTACAATGAAATAGATCTGAAGGGACCGCGGTACAGGTTCGAGAGATTGTTGTTCGAGGTTTTGGTGGTGGAACAATATGATTTATATTGAGCTTTAGCCGGGACCGCCGGTCGGGTCCATTCGGTAGTGTTCGAGCGAACGAAGTTTAACTGTACATTCAAAATACCTCGAGCATAGGTTCCCCCACTCTAAGCACCCCTTGTATGGTCCTGCTAAACCGATACTTACTCAAAAATTATCTCCACAAACGCACAGGTAGTCGAACCATAGCCACACACCTTATTACCTATATAGGTGGGTGGGGTATGGTTCGACCTCCTGTGCACAAACGGAGTCCATATGGATAAGATTTGCAAAATAGTCACCGTTCGTATTCTGTCCCATCTATTTCTAAATTAAACAAAAAAACATGCAAATTTCACCAGCTTTTCCTTGCTTACCAGTAAATACTTTTGTTAAGATATTTGTCTAACACAACCTTCTTGTCGTTGGCCTCAGACCACAGTTATTTTTACTATATGTTCTATATAAACACTATGCCAGCTGGCAATTTCTCTGACATCCCAATCAAATAAAACTAACCTGTTCTGAATAATATCATCCAAGTGCAACATTTTAAGCTCCAGTAAACTATAGGTTGACCGGCATTTTTTTCACCATTTCAGGTCAAAGTTCATGAGTATGAATAATCTCTGTAAATGGTCGGAACCATGCAAAATCACTACTGTAAACAAGCAGTCAAGTAATATTTTCTGACATAAAAACTTCAATAAAATTATCATTTTCATGCTATTTTAGGTCTTCTCTTCCAATAAATGCCCTTTATCCTATATCTTTCATTCAAAAAATTATAAATATCCAGCATCAAACACAAGCACTATTTTACCTATAACTGCTTCCGTATTGTGGTCAACCAAGGGCAAATAATTGTGGTCTGAGGCCTATTTAACCAAGATTTTTTGTTTGAACTCAATAAAAATTATCAGACATGACCTCTTGAGTATTATGAACAAGTGTGCAAAGTTTGAAGTCTTAGTCATGAGTATTGATGAAGTTAGAGCCTTTCATCTAATACAAGTATATTCAGCTCTCAAGCCAGACTGCGGCTTGACCGAACTGAGAAATTCAAAAAGTTAAACTGCAATAACTTTTTTATTTGTAGGAATTTTTTCATCTGGTAAAAAGCAATCTGTTCAGTTTATCAAAGTCTACTAGAAAATACTTTCACATCTTAGCTGGATGCAATATTTTTGGAAATTTTATTTTTTGACCCAATACATGATAAAAATGACACGTTATGTAATAGTATCATTGTATTATATCATTCTTAAAAAATTCAAAAGTGTCAAATTTATACTTTTCTGAAAGGCTATGATCTAACAATTAAAATGATTGCTCATTTATATTTCTAGTACCACTAGTTCTATAGATATGGGCAATAGAAAATGCCTCTATACAACATTTGAGACAGCCAAATTATCAAAGTGGCTAGATATGCATCATTCCCAAGTTAGGCTACCAGATGCTACTGGTGATCTAAAGTCTTAAATCTCAAAGTTTTGTTTCAAGAGAACTTCTGCTACTGCAATGATGCCATTTTGAGTAGAAATAAAGGTCCAGTTACTCATTATCCTCAGGAAATAGCTCCTTTTGCACTATTCACGTCTACCGCATACCTATGACAGGGGACACAAACAGGAATACATCCAAATTCCAGCCAGGAACCACTGAATGAAGTCTTAATAGCCCAAGTCCAGTTGATACTAGGTCTCAGTAGCCTTAGTCAAGCTATGTCATGACTTATTACACACAAGTACCTTGTGTCTTTCACACCACACTAAGCTGTTTTTAGGGGACTGCTCCAAGTGTAATTGTTGCTAGTACCAGTGTGCCGCAGTCGGTCACAAAAAGCTGATGAAACTGCTCCTTATTCCTTGTCAGTCACTGTACCACTAACCAGTACCTGGAAGAGAGTGAAAAACAGTTAATATTTGATATTGTGAAGATAAATATGAGTGCAACTTCAACAGAGAAACTGAATATTGGCACAAGCATGCAGGAATGCAATGCCGAGAACAGGTCCATCAACGTCTATCTGTGAAGAAATGATTACTTTACAGATAATGCAAATTACAGCCTTACATCCACAATTCATCCGCATAACAATGGTGTAGTGGAGAGAGCAAACAATTGCCAGTACATGAAAGTTCATCTCTCCGAATAAGCATCTCATTCCTTCGGTCAAATTCAAAGAAAATGAGGAATATAAAAACAAACCCTGCAAAATACTGATAAATATTAAGCACAACCTGCTGTCAAAGGACTTGAACACTTAAAGATATCTGCAATACAAGAAAACACATTCTACCAAGTCAATTCACTAGTTTGGACTTACTTGACCCTTGTCAATCAATATCCTTGGGTCATAATACAGATCATGGTCATTACAAATGTAGATGAAATTACCTCCCTTGAACTGTATTTTAGTATTACAACACATATGAACTGTGCAATCATGCAGAAAAATCCTATAAATAATTTCTAATTGTATAAA
>JAFMSR010001366.1:0-29261 GCA_022818135.1 Saxidomus purpurata | reverse complement strand
GTAAACCCATTAGGTAGCAGCAAGTTGACATGAAATTTACCTCCTACACACTTAAGGCAGAGTACATCTCCAAATGAAAATAACCCTGAACAAGCTAAAATATTATTATAAACAATGAAAAAGTACAATATTTTTACTTAACTTTTTTGCTAGGAAAAGTCGAAAGCTAATTTTTCAGTGTATGTTTATATTATTGTAAGCAATAAGAATTAGCAAATTTCATGTCTATCTTGTCGTTGAAATTTTGATTTATTTTTTTACAAACTTCAAAACCAAAAAGAAATGTTTTTATCAGGTTTGCATAGATAATATAAATATTCTGTGAAAATATAGAGCTTTTTCTGAGACAAAAAAGTTATGTAAAAATTGTACTTTTCTATTGTTCCTGTTTTAGCTCAATTGGGCTATAAAAGCTTGATCAGGCTATTTACCCAAATCAGGAGATGAACTCACCCTGTAAAAATACATGTATCTCTTAAATACCTACCCTCGCCTTGGCATCCTTAACTCAGCCAATAGTAACTTTAGAACTACACCAAGAAATATATTCTATAAATCCTTTATGTAACATATATTTTCTACGCTGCTATTCCAATCTCTGTTTCAAAATGACTTATAACAGTATCCATGGTAAACTAGGTATATTTTCCGTTAAATATTCCTTTTTCTCCCTGTAGGTATTACACACATTAAAACATGTTTTCTGATCGTTTAAAGTGACTGTATAGTTTCAAATTAATCTCTTAAGTACATGTTTCAAATAAATCATTTTCTAATCCCATCTTAAAAGATTTATGTTTTTCTTAGTTGTCTTGCATTTTAATAGGATTATATATACATTTGCAATACACAATGGCTTGTTTTTCCATTTACTTTTCTACATGCATAACATATATGTCAACAATGTTGACAAAGGAATATAAACACAAGCTCAGGCATTGTGAAGAGGGAGAAGGTAGTGTTTTTATAGACAATAACTGATTGATTATAATTGTGGATAAAATGGAACTTTCTATATCAACATCTTTTCCAAACTGAAATTACATCGAGGACATCGGACAAATATGTTTATATTGTTATACTGATTTTCTTCATTATCTTAACACATTTTTTTAAGTATCAAGGTGTTGTAGAAAATAAAAGACATTCATTGATAACCCATGTACAAAAATCGTCACAGATACTTATATTCTTTATCTTGATCTTTAGGTTTGTGTAAACCTTAACATTTTAATGGTCTTTTTTATTTCTAAACAAATAAAACTAATGGCTTTAACTGAAACTGATTCATACCCCCACCAAAGAAATAAATCAGTAAATTTTTCTCTCTTTTTTACCTCAATTTTTGCCGTTTCTAATGCATTTTAGCATCTCAATACTGAGCATATGCAGTAAAGCATTCATAAGTTTTCCAATACATGTATTTCATATCAGTTAAATCTTTGTTGCATTTTTACTGTGTATTGTCCAGATGTAGGCAGGGGATAGGCATAGCAAATATTACATGTTTCTCACACTGTTGTTTGGAGCATAAGGCCCTTTTGGACCATATTTCAATTCCAATTTTACAGGCAGACAGTTTATCTAACCATCGTTCCTGGGAATTAACCAGTACTAGACTCCTATCCTCCATAAGTAACTGCCAACTTTTTCACATTATGAGACATGGTCAGGATCAGATCATCGAGAGGTTACAGTGATTTCAAGTCAGCAACTTTAACCACTCAACCATGGATACGGTGAATGTTTCAGAGACTCTGCATGTTCATGCTACTTATAAAATCAGGCAGGGGACATTTATCAGTAACAAGGCTTCTAATCAGACTTTTCTTGTCCACATTTTGCCGAGTCTGACCACTACTATACAGATAAACCGATACTGTACCTACAAGGTCAATCAAATTCACCTACAAAACAATGCATGAGTATTTGCTTCTTCTCACTTATTTGTTTGAGTTTGCTTCCTTGCTTCATTATCATTCAGATAAAGTCAACATTTCATCAATCATGAAGTCAAAATCTCATTCCTCAAACATTTCAGCTGATATAAAAACTAAGCAACATTCAATAATAAACAGTCCTTATCCAGTGCGGATATATCAAGTTAAATAAACAGAAGAAAAAGGTGACAACACAGGAAAAAGAAACAGTGCCACTATTTCAGGAAAGTGAAAGGTGCATCTATACCTACTTGTGATGGTCTACTGTGTAAAATTTCACTACAAAATCAGAAATGTGAAACCAATTATACAGAGTATCTAAGTTATACAGTCAAGTGAACAATAAACAGCAAGGCTATACTACTGTGTTTACTGATCATGTGAACTTAAATCAACTCATGTATACTGAATCATTGTAAATCTCTGTAAATATTCATTATGTAGATCTAGACTTTGCCTGCCAATCAGCTTGGTAATAGGGCATATGCGGTCACACAGACTGGTCAGGATGTAAATACCCACCAAAAATTTGGGAATAATACTGGTTGATTTTGACTGACAATATTACAGTGTTACCCCAGTCAGTGCAAGGTTTAACTGTTGCAGACAATATATATTTACTTAACAGTTCAGAAATTCACATCTGTATAATTTTATCAGGCAGTAACTGCTCTGTGTAAATTTTGTTCTTTTTCTTTTTTCAGTTTATGCTTGTTCCTTCAAAACTTTAAACATGTAACGCATACATGACGTTCAGCCTACCCCTGTATACAACTAGTTTTCAAATGTCAGTTAGATGATCAAATACTATGACTTGCTATCATTTCCTATTTTTAAATAAATGCAAAGCAGACGCTATAATATGAAAGACATATATGCAAATAGATAAACAATTAACCTTTAAAACTTACAGAAGAAAGCTCTCTAAACTAAAACTTAGAAGAAGGAAATAAAAACATACATGCCAACATTTTGACTTTCAGCAATCAATGAAGTAAACAAAAACTTTTTAACGCAAAACAATAAATCCAAGCATGGAGAGGATGAAATTTTTCTGAAAGTAACTGAATTAAACTCAATATATGGCATGTATGAATGAGAAACTGAAAGACTAACAGCATGCTATATGACTATTTGTGCAGACGTGTCAAAAAGATAACTGAATAGTGTGGATGCTAAATAGTGTGGTGCTAAATAGTGTGGGTGCTAAAATAGGCTACTGTACAGCATGCTAAAATTATAACCGAAACTTAACCTGTGTCAGGGACTCAATTTGGGGACATTTCTTGATGTGCAAGGTGAACCTACTTCCTCGGCGGCTCCCGCCGCGATTTATCATGATCTGATTTTGATTTACTGCCGTGTAATGAAGTTTTGCGTAGTCTTTCTTCCACTTCTTTTCGATGCTTGTCATCTTCCTTCTTTCTAAACTCTTCTGTTGCTCTTTTTCTGAAATATACAGTTAAATGCTAAAATCTTCATGTTCATATCAAACCACAAATACACAAATTTTCAACGTTTTGATGTTTCGAAAAATGACACAAGCCTTTAAAAGCAGTATTACTGCTAAATATTTTTTTTAAAGATTATTGTTTTTACCAGTTACTTCTTAATTTACAAGATGTTAACATGTGACATGCCATGAAGCAGACTTGCAACATAAAACATACAGCCCCTAAAAGTGTTTCCATTCAACAGATCCCTAAAATTGCAGCAAATTCCTTTCAAATATTTCTGCTAATAGCCAATTTCTTGCTTCTCATTTCAGGGCTTTATTTCCCATCCTAACAAAAAGCCTTTGACTGGCTTTCTTTGAACATACATAATTATTTCTATACCTGTTCACGGTCTTTTCCCGCATCTTTCAAGGACCACTTATCATGCTAGCTAAAATAGGTTGCAGTTAAACCAGAGTTTCCATTATACATTTTATGTTATTGGCACAAAGGGACTAAGCAAGCTATTGTAATTTTCCATTAAAACCAGGTGCCTTGTAAGACAGGTTAAACTGTACAAACTAAACAAGGACTGTAACTCTCCTCTAACACACCTTGCTGCTTCTTTCTTCAGTTGTTCATGCTTCATAAGCAATCGTTTGTTTTCTTTGAAAGTTTTTCTGACTCTGTAACCTCTAAATGCTGACTGGATTTTCAGGGCTGCTATATCCTGTATACCAGTTATTGATAAGGCTCCCTGCTCTAACATATACTGTGCGACCTCGTGATGCTCACCCATCAAAGCGTAATCTAAAGGTGTATATCTGAAAAAACATAAACACAAAAAATAATTGAAAATACAGTCTTTATGTATTTGAAATTCTATACTCTAAAATAATTCAGTAGTTTTTCAACAATACTTCAGTATGAGCAAGTAAATTAAGTTGCATCAATCAAAGGGATTGTCTTTTGTAACTCATGCTGTATTGAAACATTAACTCTGATACATTAACCATGAAAACCAACTTAAAATTTAAGGTATACAGGATATTCATCTTTATAAACTTCACCTGTCTTCTGTAAATTCCATATGATTAGGAAATGTTCTATATTCTATAAGTAGCTTAACAGCGTCTAGATGACCTTTACTGCACGCCCAATGTAGAGCTGTCATCCCCTGAAATAGTATTTACAATGTGTCTACCATATTGTTCCAGTGTTACAACCAATGTAATGTCAAGATTCATGTTTGTTTTGCTTAGATTTACAACCAATAATGTCTTACTAATTAAAGTTGGTCAGTACACATAGGAAGGTTTTTTTTAGATTTTTGTTACATTGTACCTTCACAACCTGTAAAATTTTCTTGCAAGTAACTTACTGGGAAGAACATCCACTTCAAGACAGGAAAACTGGTAATCCAAAGGACTATACTATGACAGGCAACAAGTCATCACAATAGTTCTTCTATAATTCAAGGTATGTTTCATACATAATGGATTTGTTTGTTAATAAATGAAACCAAACACCAATATGCTAACATGGCAACAGTCCTGCTGTAACTGTACAATTCCTAGTACCCCTCTGAATACCGTGCAAGTCACAGACACACTCCAAGTACCCAGTCCTCCCAGGAACTCAGCAATGCAAAACAACAGAATGTAAGTAAGTGTTACCTCATAGTCATGTGCGTTAGGATCTGCTTTATGTTCCATCAACACTGACATACAGTTCACATATCCACCATACGCTGCACACTGGATTGGAGTTCGACTGCACAAGCAAAAAAAAAACAACAATAAATAAAAAAATATGACTTCCAAAGTGTAAACAAGCTCAAATGTAACAGGTTTTCAAACAACGGGCCCAAAATTCTCGACTGATAAGGCATATTACTTCACTTGGTTAAACATACCATCAACATTGGAGTATGATTGCTATAAAAGGAAATGTAGCTTCAGTTGTATAAACAAGCTCAAACAAAAGCAGTTTTTTCAAAGGCATAGCCAAAGTTCTAGTATGATCAGGATCAGCTTCTTGTTTCTTCAACACTCCATGAAGGTTTGATTATGGTTGTTTAATCTAGAGTGGCATTTACTCTTGAAATACTGGTCCAAACAAGACCATAATTGAACTCATTTGATATCTTGCCGCCCTATACCCTTCATTAAAGTTTGATGAAGACTGCTTCAGACATTTTCATGCTAAGAGTGTAACACCTAAATGTGAACAGACAGATGGACCGTGGACCACAGACAATGAATATTCATCATTCCTAATATCTCACCTCGAGCCTTCACAACAGTAACATATTTCACTTTAACAACAGTAACCACTCCAATTTTTCAAGACAAATGGGTAAACAAAAATGCATCAGACTGTGCAGTAATATAGAGACTAATATCTGCCTACACTTAAGTAAAAGTCAAATATATCAAAATTCTTCAGTGTTCTTTATACAACCTATTTTATATCATATAACATGACTCATGATTTTGTCTCGATATACATGAGTAGAAAAATTTTGCCATAAACAACGCGCAAAATGAATCTCATATTGTGTCGCATGATGTTCAATAAATATCCTCATAGAAAATAAAACTTTGTATTGATTCACCTTTTGCAATATCTGGTAATGTTAGAATCGAAATAACATTGTATTCAGCTTTGTTCTTGTCTAATAAACAACTCTTAGTTGTTCTGATGCACAGTTGTAAACCACTCAAGCCCCCCCCCCCCTTGGTGGTTAATTACTGCGAATCAGAACTCCAAATCATTGTTTATTAGATGATGAACACCACTGGAATGGATATTAATTAATGCATAATTAAACACACTTACCCTGATGAATCTTTGATATTTGGGTCTACACCATATTTGATTAACGTCTGGCAAATATAAGCGTGGCCACCAAGCGCTGCCCTGGAATAAATTATAATTGTAAAATTAAAAGATGATCTTCACGTAATCTGCGTTGTTTTGTTTCTTAAGTCAGTTTATACCAATGTATTTATACTTCTGTTTTTTCCTGTCTCATGTTTTTAATGGAACTTTACTCATGTACACAACTGCTCTGATACTTGTTATGAAAATACAGGCAATTTTATCTATACTTCTGTTTTTTCCTGTCTCATGTTTTTAATGGAACTTTACTCATGTACACAACTGCTCTGATACTTGTTTTGAAAATACAGGCAATTTTATCTACTACATTCTAATTAAATCCCTTATTACAATTATCAGTATGGATCGTAGTTCAAAATTCTTGTTAACTTTTGCATGACTGTAATATTTCACAAAATATATGATACTATACGATAGATTTAATTAACAATGATTGATTAATCCTTTCAATTAATCCTTTCAATTAATCCTGTTTACTGTAAATTGACTAATATTCACGATGATTTCATTTCAACTATTTTCATGAATTTCCCGCTTCACTAATTTAAAAATCTCACGAAAGATTCCTTTCAGACACATAAATTCACTATAAGAGAATTATCTTTTCATGAATTTAAAATACGAATCCCAAAATTTTTCATGGGGTTTAATGCTAGTTTGAAAGTATTCATTATGTATGTACAGGTGGGCACTTTACTAGATCATCATTCCTAGAAAGGACCAGTACTAGACTCCCATCTTCGATAAAAAACTGCCAACTTTCATACAAAAAGAGTCAAGCCAATAGCAGGGCTCCAACCAATGACCCTTAATTAGTGTCAGGTTTAGTGTTCTATTTTCGCTTATTTTGTGAATGAAGCTCTAGGCGAATTTATCAAACTCGCTAAAATAGCAAAGAAACAATGATCATATATCAAACAGTGCTCACTCTCAAATTCAAAAACTCGCGAATAAACAGAAAATTGGAAAATCACGAAATAAACAACTAGAAGCCTTTTGCAGTAATCTCCTGGACATATGAGGGGAGTCAACTCTATTTTGACATTAATCAAATAGATCAATGGAAAAGCAAACATGTTAATACAATGTATTTAAACACATAAATACAAACCAGTGCAGCGGAGATCTCCCATCATCATCCAACATGTCCACTCTAGCTCCATCATCTATCAATGTTTGTACAACATCTGTGTGGCCCATCTCACATGCTCGGAACAGGGGTGTATGTTTCATGAAGTCTGTCGCATCAATCTGTGCTCCATGGTCGAGCAACAGTTTGACTGAGGAGGCATGGCCCGAGAGTGCTGCAGCATGCAAAGCTGTAAATAAACAAATTTCTCTTGGTTATTTTCTGCTTCTTTGTAAAATTTAGGGTTTTTGATAAAGCTTCGTGTTTAAGGTGAGCTTACTGGTGAAAGAAAACTATGTTTAAAATTTCCATAAACACTTTATCGTTCATAGAACAATATCTATTTTTTTATCCTCCAGCATTTGATCTTTGTATGTAATTCTGCTATAATTATAAATTGTTTCAAGTTAACACATAAAAACTTTAATTTGACACCTTTTTCTGCTTGATGTTGATTTTCAACTATTTTGATTTTCAACAATTTAGAGCACATGTAACTAAGTTATGGTCAGTTACAGAGATTGTTTCAATAATGTAACATTCCAGTATATATCAAACAAGGGTAGCTTATATTTCTACAAACAAATATTACCTCTCTATTTTTTCAAGGTTACCAGACTGGGATCATTTTTGTACTTATGTGAATCCTGTCCTTTAAAGAGGAAAATATTTTTGGCACAAAAAAGAGAGAATTCAGTCATAACTGCTTTACATGACATTTGTTCAAAGGATTTTCCATTATGGCCATATTTCTTCCCCACCCCACACAAAAATAAGAAATGAATGGTGCTGGCATTTCATCATATGATACATGGAAACCACATAATTTGACTGAGAATGCATAATCTACACCCATTTATTTCAGCCTGATTAGGAAAGAAGCTTGAAACTCTCCAAGTTCATTCAATCTTCCTAGAAGAACAAGCACTGGTGTCGTATAGAAACATTTGAGTGAAACCCCCAGTGGAGCCTTAAACTCTACTGATGGATAACATGTTATCCTCTTCACTGCATATTTACAGTGTTTAAACAGAAGAAGTTTGTACCGGACAGACAGCACTACTGATGGCAGACAAATTAACAAAACAACATTCAAAACAACTTTCTCTGACCTAGTAATGACTGTGAGGTACTGTGTAGCAATACACATTGAAATAGTAAAGTTTATACTGCTGTTTTACCCGAGCCTCCATTTTTGTCCACCTGTTGTATGTCCACATTATGTTTGATAAAAACTGATATAACTTGATCCGCTCCTTTGCCAGCCGCCCACATAAATGCTGTACGACCTTCAACATCCGCTTCATCAGTGACACTTGCACGAGCCAGAAACATTTCACATGTTTCCTGTAAAAATTCATACACAAGAGTCAGTTTGAACATTTCAATGAAAAAATACTGTGCTATGTTTGTAATATGTACTTATCAGTTAGGAATGTTTTTGGTACAAATAAAGGTCATTCCTGTCAGTAAGACATCTTTCTTGATAAAATGAGAGCTACTTGTCAATGTGATCCTCGGACTTAATATATGGTAACCTACGTGACACTTAATCAATGTTATCAATTTCAGATGAAAAACAGTAATGAACACAAGTGCCAAACTGTCACAAAATACGCTCATTTGACCAATTTTGGATAATTCAAGGGCCATCATCCAAAAGTGCCTAGTGCGATTTGGCTGGTTATCAAACCTGGCCAAGACATTATGCCCACAACTGTGTTCAGCAAGTTTGGTGAAGATCGTATGAAAACTGTTCAACATACAGGCTAATTTGGCTAATTTTGGATATTTCAGGGTCAATAAACTTAGCCAACCATTATGCCAACAAATATTTTCACCAGTTTGGTGAAGATCCAATGAAAACTGTTTGACGTAGGGAGCAGACAAGGCTAATTAGGCCGATTTTTTATAATTCAATGGCAATAATCCAAAAGTGCCTAAGGCAATTTGGCTGGTTATCGCACTTAAAATAGCAAGGTAGCACCATATACTTACATCAAAGTTATTTTGGGCAGCGTAATGTAGTGGGGTAGCACCATTCTGATCTGAACTAGAAAAGTCTGCATTGTTATCAAGCAGTTGAGATACAATCTTTGAATGACCTGGAAAACAAAAATATAACCACATTAACAAGAATGTATAGATTTGCTTTTTATACAAAAGATAGTACACAATGACTACATAGAACAAATTTAGAGAATAAGGCAAAACCTATTCTCATTTAGAGAAAAAGACAGAAGGTATTCTTATTTTAACAGTCAAAATGTCTAAATATAACAGCTGTTCAAAGCTGATTTAAAGCCATGTCAGTATGAAGTAATTTTCCAGAGTTTTTCACCCTCTCAACAATCTCTTAATATCTAAATTTAGAAAAGTTTAATGGTCAGCGAAATGTCCCAACTGTATTCAAACATTCATGCCAAATTTCATGAGCCAAGCTTGTGATGTATTGCAGGATCCAATTGTTCCCGACGTATGGAAGAACAGACAGACTGACAGTAACCTTCAGTCCTCTTCAGTGAAACTGGTACAGCAATAAATAAAAGAATGGATTAAAGAAGTTAACCTACCTAGAACAGCTGCCCAATGTAGAGGGGTTCTAAACATGTTATCTAATGCTGAAACATTACAGTTTTCTACAGCAACCTGTAAAACAGAAAATATAGTCACAGTTTCATACTCCTCCAACAGCAAAAAGTCAAGAGTCCAAGCTTCTCAATCAGTACTGTATGTTGTATTCTGTATGAACATATTGACTTCACATAAGTTAAATCTGAATCAACAGCTTTGTTACAATTAAGTCTGGTGCCCACCAACATTCTATCCTTGATGTGGTTGATATGAAGATAGAATGCTATATGCCACATTTATGTGTGTAAATGTTCATTCATGATGCTATCTTAATATTTGTCAGTACATTTTCTTTCTGTGTGGCATTAAAGCAGCTTTTCTTGAATATTGTAGAGATTAAGTTAGTTCAGATTTCCAGTACTATTCATTCCTATAGCATTTCTAAGTCTAAAATTCTACCAATGAAACATGACTTACCAATGCCTTAACAACAGCAGCGTTACCATCGGCAACAGCTAAATGTTGGGCAGTCCTTCCTTCATAATCCTGCCAGTTTATAACGCTAGGTGTTGTGTCCTGAAATGTGTAATAATAAGCGTGCACTTTGCAATTTCCTAAGAATGCTATTTAAGATATAACATAAGTTCAAGTAGTGTTTACAGGCTAACAAACAAGTCGAAACAACGCTTTAGAATTCTAGTACACATCACAGCAACTGTTGTTTATTAGCTCTTAAATGACACTTTTAAGTGGGTTTTTTTTTGCTGTATCCTCAAGTTGATTGCTTAACACAGGTTCCTGGCTTTAGAATGTTTTGCTTGCGTTCTCAATGAACATACTGAGAAATAGTGTCATGGTCCCTGCATGTAAGTAACAGCATGTTATTTTCGTAATCTTGAATAACCTTATGCTATCTCTTATATTCTAGCCCTCTCTCATTTCAACAAAGAAGGACATCAAGCTACACAAATTATGCAATAAACATTCGGTGTAATATTGTGCCACATGGTATAAGTAAATGCCTATGCTTCATTTCTTCATCTTTTTTTCACATCTGTTCATTTACATGTATAATTATAAGTAACATACCAATATAAGTTTTACACAGTTCACTGCCTCAGGATCCCTGCTACTGGCAGCCCAGTGGAGTGGTGTCTTGCCCTCTATGTCTGGTATACCAATGTTTGAATCCTGGACAAAAATAAAATATAAACTCTCAGTGACCGGGAAAGGATTTTTTTTCTATGTGACAAATGTCAGGAATGTGTGAAAAGTTATGTGACATTTGAAATTTTTATGTGACATTTAAGAAAATGTATGTGACACTAAGAGTAAGACAATTTACAAGCCACATATTAATAAATGTGCAAGACACTTGGTTAAGAATATGGCCCTGGCTGTTCGAAAGTGAGGGTGCATTGTCTTCTTCCAAGTTAATGGCCACCTTCAACTTGTTGACGATTTATTGCAAGAGTGCGCAAGAAGAGGGAAAATAGAAATAAAATTGAAAATATTAACAGTGAAGGATAAAAACATAAGGAAGTTAGATAAAGTGTTTGGAACTGTTGGGCTCTGAAAGAGTCGACTGACCGAACTGACATGATATCTGCAGGCAGCTTTATAATTCCAATCTCTATAATGGTGCGAGGGAAGAAGGATTGCTGTTGGTATTGGGTTCTGCAGAATGAATTGTAGAACTTACTAAAAGAATTTTATTCCGTTTTCATTGTCTGAATTTAAGATGTTCTGTTGAAGACGACTTTTGGTGTTGATGGCAATTTTATTGTTCGGTAACACATGTGTGACCACTTTGCACCCAGATACAAAAGCATTGTGCAGCGTTTTACAGAACAAGGCATCCACACTTTTGTACTGCCAGGGCCATATTTTAAACCCACTGTCATGCTCCTTACATGGCTTGTAAATTGGCTTCCTCTTAGCTTCCCTCTTAGTCTTAGTTGGATTCGTAAGTGGAGGAAGATTGGGGCAACTGCATTCACCTCGCTGGTATTTTCCAGCTGAGCTTCGTTACACTCGTTTTGTCTACAGATTGTTAACTGAGGCTTGTAGCGTTTGTGTTGTACCCAGATCATTGGTGTCAACGTCTTGTATGAAAGATTTTAGCGAGATTTGGCCAGCAATAGGGGCTAGTTTCCGTTTCGGAAACATTTTCTCGATAAAACGCTTTATTTCGTGAAAGAAGCGCTTAATTGACACCGATCATATAAACGCTTGTATTTATGGCAAAGTATACAGTAAAGCGCCTGATCGATACACGTTTCGTACTCAAAATATTTCGATTTTTTTTGTATGCGACACAGGGCGCATTTGATGGATTTTTTATGTGACATTTTTGCATTTTATGCGCAAATGGCGCATGGCGCGTGGGTTTCCCAGTCACTGAACTCTACATGCCTAAAATGTTATAATGGATATATAATTCTATTACATTTGCATTACTAACTGATCTAGTTCTTTTCTATATTTAGCATTTAAGAAACCTGTAAGACATGTATGATGTAAAACTCCTTTTTCCCGTATTAAATTTGACTTACTAGATCAACACATATTCTAATAAGATTACGATTTGGGATAAAATTCTTATATAAGTGACTGAAAATCTCTTAGCAACACCAAAATAGCAACAAAAGCAACAGAAACAACAAAACTACAATGTGACAAACCTGCTTGATCAGCATTTTTACATGTTCAAGGTTACCGTAGGAGGCTGCCCAGTGTAAAGCTGTTCTCTACAAAATGTGAATGAAAGAAAGATGGAATTCAGTTTCATTAAAACAAATATCATGCCATGGAAAGTTTTTCCTTACAATGAAGAGTTGTATAATTATATGCATGTATATACAAATACTGTTGTAAGAAAATTCATGACAAAAAGAAAATTTTAGGCTCTCATATTCATGTTGCATGTAAAGGATTCATATTTCAAGATTTCCTTATAACACAAGAAAGTACTGAAAATTGGGGAATTTTCATGTGTTGAAAGTTTCGCAATTTGTGAGCAGACAGACTTATTCACAAATGCAAAATGCGCAAAAGGAGAATTTTTTTATAGTAAATCTATGTGAAATGAATCTTTCTGTAGATTTTTAAATAAGCAATATGGGAAATTTGCGAAAATTTAAATTGTCATGAATATTACGCAATTTACAGTACACAGTAATTCTGCTCTATTATTCATAGGACTTGATAGCTACTATGAGAATTTCCTAAAGTGAATTAGCTCACCTTTCAGTCTAGAGTGTATTTCATTATTCATAACGGTTTGTAATGAAAATGTACCAACTGTAAAAGGCTTTTTTTTGCATAAGTATTTTATTTTTGCAAATGAAGCACTTCGCAAATTTGTCAAACTCACTAAAAAAGCAAATAATGATTAAAATAAATTGTACTTGCTTGCAATTCAAAAACTCATGAAAAAATAGAAAAACTGGAAAATATTGAAATAAACAACGCGCCAATCTGAAGACTGAAGACTTTTAACAGAAAATTAAATGAAAAATGTAGACATCTATCGTTCTACATAGATGTGCAGACTGAAAATGGTCTGAAATGGCTGCTTCCAAACACACAAATCCTAACACAACCTAGCAACTGGCATGTATCTCAATTACTTCAATATTGTGACAAAAATGTAAAATACTCAGTTACGTTACCTTATTTCTATCTTGATCATCAATCTCCCCTGGCAACAGTTGCCGTAGTAACAATGTCATACACTTTGGTGATTTGTGTCTTGTACATAAATGCAAAGCTGTTTGACCTTCATTGTCCTTTTCATGGCAGTTAGCTCCCTTAGAGAGCAGCAGTTTTAATAGTCTTACATTTCCCTGAAATTAGATATACTGGTACAACATGGACACAACTTTTAATTCATGTTTCACCAAGTATAGCTTTTAGCGTGACTTTTAAATTCAAGTTTTACATGCATGACAATGCTCTTCAAACTGATGTTACTAAAACATTATGTTTAAACATTCTTATCAGTGTGTCAGTAAACACAATAGCATAATTTCACATTTGAGTATTTCTAAATGTACCAGTGAACACAAAACACAACGTTTTCATTAAAGTACTTTTCAAAGGTTGTAAATATCGCAACATGAGTTTTTATCCATCACACAAAATGAGTAATTTATAAAGTATAATTATTCCTATTCATTTAAAGGATTTACCTTATGTGCAGCCCAGTGTAGAGCTGTACGCCCTCCTTTATCTCTCTGGTTGGTCTGAGCCCCGGCTTTGAGAAGAAGTTCTGCACATTCAAGTCTGTCAGCCAGGACACAAAACATCAGTGGTGTCCGTCCAAACTGGTCTCCGGAATCTATGATTCCAGTTCCTGTGTTGGCTGGAAACAATTTTGAAATAATTACATTTATCAATATCCTAACTAAAGTTACAAAATGGACTTGTCTAGTTTTCAAATTGAATACTATTTAAATGTGACCCAACAGGTTTCAGAATCAATATGGAGTGAATAAGCCGTGTCAATGTAATCATTATAGTCACTGTGAGCCGTATCAATCCTGATCTAACTGTTTAGATGACTGATGTTCTAGCTACATGTAAGTTACTGATCATGATCTTAACTGGCCACAAAAGCAGGGACCTCTGTCTCTGGCAGACTGGAGGTTGATAGGTGAGCTCAGGGTATTTTTAACTTATATATCAAGAGCCGATATAGGGTGTCATTCACAACTAAAATTTCTTTAAAACCACACAGTTTTCCCCAAAATGAGACTTTACATCAGGATTTTTACATCCCCTTGTGACATTTTTATTTTGCTAATTTTCCCTAAATTGAAGAAAAAATGTCCTGAAGCTGGTACATACACACAACAAGTCTTGCGAGCCAGGCCTTGTCTCCATTGACTGCAGCAGCATGTATCTGTGTAACACCTTCCAATTTCATAGACTGTGCTTGATCAAATGGGCCTGGTCTAGGGCTCTGAGCCTGAAACAGCAAAATATACTTTGTTAACTGACAACCTGAAAACTGATAAATTTCAGTGATGTATGTATCTGCCACCATAAACCAGCATTACAGTATAAACTTATAGAAAATTCCAGTAGGTAGAACCTTACCTTACTTTTTCCAAAAAAAACATTCACAGTTTTTTTTCGGGGCTGACATTAATCTTAGACAAGAGGGCCATGATGGCCCTATATCGCTCACCTGACTACCATTTGCTATAGTAAAAGGGGTCATGATTCTAACATAATTCGTAGAGGTCCACTACACAATGGTAATTAACATTTGAAATATCTATTATCTGCCTGTCGGCCTTGTGTTGTTTTTTTTTAAGTTTTCCCTATATAAGCCTAAGTGAAATCAAGTGCATTTCCCCCCCCCCCGGGAAGGGTAAGTTTTGACCAGGGGGTCATGATTTGAACATTCTTGGTAGAGGTCCACTAGACAATGTTACATGCTAAATATCTCAGCTCTAGGCCTTGTGGTTTCAGAGAAGATTTTTTAAGTTTTTCCTATATGAGCCTATGTAAAACCAAGAGATGGATGGGGTCAATTTTGACCCAGGGCTCATAATTTGAACAATCTTGGTAGACACTAGACAATGCCACATGCTGACTATCCAAGCTCTAGGCCTTGTGGTTTCAGAGAAGAAGATTTTTAAAGTTTTTCTTATAGAAGCCTATGTAAAACCAAGTGACCTCCTCTGGGTGGGGTTAATTTATCTTGGTAGAGGTCCACTAGGCAATGGCACATGCTAAATATCTAAGCTCTAGGCCTTGTGGTTTCAGAGAAGAAGATTTTTAAAGTTTTTCCTATATTAGCCTATGTAAAACTAAGCGACCCCCGTGTGACGGACAACGGACACCGGACGGAGAGTGATCCTAATAGCTCACTCAGGCACTTTGTGCCAGGTGAGCTTAAAAAGTAGCTGGAATCAAATTTTGTTAAATAATACTTTTTCAAAAAAAAGTTTCTTGCAATCCATTATAAAGAAAAGAGCTGTCCCACATAAGTGACAAATGCCCCTGAAAGAGGTCTCACAGTCTGTGTCCTCTCCAAGTGCTCAACAATTGTGCCATGTAATTCTAAAATCTTTCCATGCATGACAGAGTTACCATGCATACAGTATTCCGTTACCTTTAAACTCGAAGTGTGACCTTGACCTTTGAGGTAAAGATGTGGGTCTTGCACGCGACACGTTGTCTTGATGTGCTAAAAGTTTGTGCCAAGTTACTTTAATATCTTTCAATGCATTACAAGGTTACAGTCTGGACAAGAATGTGTGCATATATACAGGATTCTATTTCTTTCAAATTCTAAGTGTGACCTTGACCTTTGAGGTAGGGACATGGGTCTTGCACCCAACGTCTCATCTTGATGTGCTTAATGTTTGTGCCAAGTAATTTTAAAATCCTTCAATGCATGACAAAGTTACAGCCTGGACACGAAAAAATGTAAGGGAGGATGCACAGACAGACTGACAGTGCAATTTTAATATGCCACCCTTTGAGGGCATAATAACTTAACAAGAGTGACAAATGCCCCCAAAAGATGTGTCTCACAGTCTGTGACCTTTCCATGCACTCAACAATTGTGCCATGTAATTCTAAAATCCTTCCATGCATGACAGAGTTACAATGCATACAGTATTATACCATTACCTTTAAATTCTAAGTGTGACATTGACATTTGAGATAGGGATGTGTGTCTTGCCCGAGACACATTGTTTTGATGTGCTGAACATTTTAAAATCCCTTAATGCATGACAAAGTTACAGTCTGGACACAAATGTGTGCATATATACAGGATTCTATTACTTTCAAACTCTTAGAGGTAGGGACGTTGGTCTTGCAGGCAACACATTGTCCTGATGTGCTAGACATTTGTGCAAAGTCGTTATATGTCCTTTAATGCATGACAAAGTTACAGTCCGGACTCGAATTTGTGCATATATACAGGATTCTATATTTTTCAAACTCTAAGAGTGACCTTGACCATTGAGGTAGGGACATGGGTATTGCACACATCAATCATCTTGATGTGCTGAGCATTTGTGCAAAGTTATTTTAAAATCCTTCAATCCATGACAAAGACACGAAAAAATATAAAGGGCTGACGCACAGACAGACAGATGGACGGATGGTGTGACTTTAATATGGCACCCTTCAGGAGGCATTAAAAGATTATGAAGATAAAATTACTACTTGTATAAAATTTAATCAGAATACTTTACTGATAACTGCTATCTTACCGATGTATCATCAGACACTGTAGAATCCAGGCCAGGTGTCCTGGCTGATTCACTGTCTTTACCAGCACTCTGAAATAATTTAGACTTACATTTCTTTATGTCATTTATTCAACAGTGGTTAATATGAATAAGAATTGCTATTTCAAAGAGTTACAACTGGTGGCAAAATTGTATCCTGGTATGCTGTGATCCACCAGAAACTAAAGGTTCATGTACATGCATGACACTCTCAGAATTCAAAAGAAATCAGGCTTTTGAGTTTCTGTTAGGTTAAATCGAGCTTCCTTAGGCGATCAAGAAGATAACAGACTTCAAATGTTGTTACAAAAGCCAAGCATGTCGCATTACCTCAATGAAGTTTGTTCACACCATTCAGTCTCAATGCATCTGTGCCTTTAAATGTTAAGACATATTTATTTCCATAATGAAAGTGCTTGTGTTGCACATAAGAGGTCCAACAAACTGAGTACTAGTGCACTTGTCTTCTATTTCATCACTACGTCTTCATGTAGCAGTTTTAGGGTTGTGCAACCAAAATGTATGGGTACACAACTTGAAAGAGAAACCAGTCCTGGATCTTTGTAGTTCATGTATATTACAACACTTTGTTTCTGCTTTATCTTTAAGAAAATCTGTTCCACTTGTAAGTTTGCTTAACATAGGTAATCAGTCAGTATTTGTGACAGCTGTGGGTTCGAACCCCACACTGAAGACAGCTTTTTCCCAATTGTGTTATACTTTCGTACTGTGAAACCAACCATGATTAAATAGCAGGCTGTGAGATTTAGTGTTAACAATCATTAAATGGTATAATATTCCAAAGGTATATAAGGTCACTAAGACTGATCAAATTTGATGAAATAGCTTGATTAAACTAAAAAAATCAACTAATACTCAGCTTGTGACTAGTATATATAAATTAAACATCAAATATATCTCATGCAATTTACTATTTCTGAGTTTTGTCGTCCATTTCAAAAACGGTGTTTTCAGTATCATGTCTCAATACATGTATCTTTTTAATGCTTTAACTGGGACTAATATATACTGTTAATATTATTGCTCCAGGCTATAACCATTTTAAAAAAGTTTAACTCACTAAATATACTGGTATTTGTATATTTATTTAAAGAAATTCGGGGGGGCATGCAAAAAAACAGTTCGTTTTTGGTCAGATTGCGGAGCTCATAAAATGGGACTCCACTGTTTTGGGCGGGACTTCTTTTTTTTCTGATACAGGAGTCCTAGTCTCCTACTTTCAAAATCCTACTGAGAACTTTGTTACTTTAATCGAATGTAGTCTTATCATAGTTCTGGCTTCCAAAACTTTAAATGCTGCTATTTTCATGTCTTTTGTCAGCTGCGGCTGTAGTTTTGGATCAGTCCCATTACGAAACCTTACCAAAATAACAGGGCATATCTATATCTTGTTATACTGCCTCACACCTCTAACGAGTATTATGGGCAGGGGATGCAATTATCACCTAATGTACGTTAAATAGGGAATAATGTACATATTTTGGTCAGACCTACATGATTGTGTTTACATTTAGAACAGACCAAATACTTGCTATCGCGAAATCTAGCCCTCTTTAGCTGTCTTACCATAATCCTTGAAATTTTATCTAAGGACGAAAATATGGTAAACTAAAATCCTTGTTAATTTGTAGTTAAAATAATGGTCTGTTGATTTTTTAGTATATCATTGTCTTCCATAACTGAAATCCGTCATAACTTAAGAGCAAAAAATTGGCATTGTTTCATGCGGCCATATTTGCGATGTAACCAAGGAGCACATGCAAGACAGATTGTGATTGGCTTAGTCAATTCACCGAGATTGCTATTGATCGTTTTGATTGGATTGATCAATAAAGCACCTGTTTATTCGTTCCTAATATTTATGCGCCAGAACGGTTCTTTAAACGAACACAAATCATTTTAAATACTCATGTATAGCTCAAATTTTGTATAGACAAAGTAGACATCCAAAATTTAGAACAAAGTTACCGTTATGTCCCGCTTTAATCCAATGTCACTTCGATTACTGTAGTTCATCATGGTATGAAGATTTGACAAAACAAAAATGAAAAGAAAATTGCAAAATCAAAGATCAAAGTAGTAAGATTTATGCAGAATTTTAGTCCTGTTACAGCTTATGAGTTTGCAAGGCTGAACTTGTTGAAGATTGAAAATAGCATGAAACAATTGAGACTTAATCATATGTGTAAAATTTATGCAGAATTTTAGTCCTGTTACAGCTTATGAGTTTGCAAGGCTGAACTTGTTGAAGATTGAAAATAGCATGAAACAATTGAGACTTAATCATATGTGTAAGATTTATGCAGAATTTTAGTCCTGTTACAGCTTATGAGTTTGCAAGGCTGAACTTGTTGAAGATTGAAAATAGCATGAAACAATTGAGACTTAATCATATGTGTAAGATATATTACACTAATTTTAAATGTCCAGCATTTTCTTTAGGCAAAATTTGTATGTTGCAATGCCGTTAGAACGTATAATACTAGATCAATTACATGCAATTTTGTTATGACACATTCTTCTACAATGGAATCATATAGAAACGACTGGAATGCTCTTCCAGGTTCAGGATCCGGTTGTTCGAAATTTTAACGGACTGTTAATCTAATCTAATCTAACAATTGATTAACTTTAATGCTTCGAAAGACTTTGAAATTTGAAGTTCGGACGTTGTGGAATTGACGCGACGAAGTTTCAATCGCCAGTGTTCGTATGCGCCGAATATGAAGAGGCGGTAATTAATTTTGCCATTTCAAAAAACTTGTGTAATCATCATAAATAAGTCTTAACGCTCGTTTCTGTATTTTTCAATTTTAGAAGTATTTTGTTTAAATCTGTCATGTGAGAGAACAAAAGTTGAAACTTGATAAGAAATGAAACACTGTCAACCTATTAAGTTTACATAGGTTTCCACCAATTCTTTTCAAAATGTTCAGCTATTGGGCCGTTATTTTTTGTAAATATTTTTAGTATGTACGTGAAAAGAGAGTTTAAAATCACTGTCCACTTCCAATAGTGTAACAACATCGTCACATGTAATAGAAGCAGTACAGATTTGTAATACATGTACAGGAGATCTAACATGTGCATTTTTACTCACAGCAATGGCTTTGTATTTTTATTAGGATGTGCTTGCATTTGTATAAAACGAAACCAGTCGATCAGTACGCTACTTTCTGTTTTGGCAGTTCACATGTGTTTTTAAAAATCTGGCATGTGTTCGAGAAAATGAAAGGGTGTTGTCGGCTGCATAGTTATACAAGAAACAACTATCAATATAACAGGACCCAGTATGGAACCCCGAGGAACGCCATATGAAACCACTGTCCAAAGTAGCCTTATTTTGATAGATCCATTAAAATGACAGCAACATATTCAATTGAATAAGAGCACAATTCCACTCCTCTAACACTGTTATTAAAGTAGTCTGGCAAACATGACCTTTTCTGAAAGCACACAGAATATGTTTTCGAAAAAGTCCACTGTACCGATAAAACTTTTTCATAGATTTTTGATGACATTGGAAGAATACCTACCGGTCTGTAAATAGATTTTAAGAGCGGAACATTCTTCTTAAAAAGACACGTGACTTGGGCTTCTTTAAGTCGGTCTGGAAAAATACTGGATGATATTGAGTAGTTAACAGGTAAAGTAAAATAAGTAAGGAACAAGTGCTCTATCACTAAGTTTTAAGTATTTTGGCAGATATCATGTCAAATCCAGTAGCCTTCTTAACATTGAACTTTCTTATAATATTAAAAATAGTATCTTCAGTTGTAGGTTAAATTCAAAACATCCGTGATTAAAATAAATTGTGTAAAGGACCCTGATTTCGAAGTTGAAATCTACATGCAAAACTATATCCATGGTCCAAATTTCAATGATGTAGCTTCAAAAACAGAAATTAGGTCAGAAGATAAAGGTCAGCCAAGTACAAAGTTTAGATCTGCATGCAAAACTATGCATAAACAATGTAGTTAAAATTTAGACTTCATGAAAAAAATCATTCTGACCAACTTACCAAGTATCGTGAAGTATATTGAAGATCCAATGTAAAATGCTGCCTGTAATGCATACACAAGATTTTCCTAAGATTTGACCTGATGACTTCGTTTTTGACCCATGATTACTAAATTCGCATTCGACTTTGACTTCATCAAGGCAATCATTCTTACCTAGTTTCATGAAAATAAAATGAAAATAACAGTATCTATTGCATTCACAAGATTTTTCTGAGATCTGACCTGATGACCTCGGTTTCCATCCGAGATGACCCATATTCGAACTCCGCCCAGACTACATCAAGACATAAATCATTCTGACAAAGGTTCACAAATATTTGATAAAAATGCCGTCTCTATTGCATATACATGGTTTTCTAGTGACCTATTATTTAGCTTGAGATGACCTTTATTTGATATCAATATAGATTTTATCAAGATAATCATTCTGACCAAGTTTCGTCAAGATCCAGTAAAAAATGCAGCCTCTACTGCATTCATAAGGTTTTCCCATTTAACCCGGTGACCTAGATAATTACTCGAGATGATCCATATTCAAACTCGACATAAATTTCATCAAGAAAGTTATTCTGACCAAGCTTCATGAAGGTAAAATGAAAGCTGTAGCCTCTTTTGCATACACGTACAATGTTAGGTATGGACATACGACATACAGACGACGGACATCAAGCGATAACAATTGCCCGCACTGAGCACTTTGCACAGGTGAGCTTAGAATACACAACACGACACGCTCTCAACGTCGGACTCGAAAAAATTTAAATTTACGAATTTTGAAATTTCTTTTTTTTAATATAACAGAGTTTAAATTTTTGTCACTGCTACTTTAAGTTCAAAGTTAAACATTCAACATATTTTCACGCGGGAAGTCTTATAAATATCTAATATGTGATAATGATGATTTTCTTAATTTAAAAGGCTTTACTTTGAAAAGGGCGATGTTAATGTAAGCCATTCGAAAGTATACAAATGTACATCAAGATTGGGACAGTACTAGCTTTATTCTATACATGTACGTGTGAAGTGATGCATGCTACAAGAGCCTAAATAGATTTTGATTGATATCTAGTCTTGATTGATATAGATCTAATTGGCACTAAGGTTTGACGGTTTTGAATTTGAAAAGCTCAACGTTTACCTTTTGCGTATTATAAAGCCATCATCGGATGGTCACTTACTATGATCTGCTCCGATAACTTGCCTTACAAGATTTCGTTTTCCTAAATTACCGGTGAAACATATCATTGCATCCGTAGTGCAGGCAACATGGAAAGTTACACCAATGTAAAGAAAGAGGAAATCAATACATATTTAAACCCCAAACAGTGCTAAAGGACGCTGCAAATTTGTTGGAACGTAAGTGAAAGAATATCAAAGTGTAACACTCTAACAGTTAATTCTCCCAAAGTACGTATTTCAATGGTAATGTAGTATGTACAGCGCGTAAACAACGGGTTCCGACGATGATAAAACAATACTTAAACAACAAAATGTTCATTTCTAAATATTTATTTAATGTCATTGACAACAAAGAATATGTGGCGAAAGTCTCTCTATCATAGAGACGTGATTAAAGAATAAAACATATATCCTGCCACTATTTACAAGCATAGTTTAACATTTGATCAAGCATAGCATTGACAATGTGTTCAGTAGGATGATTCCATTTGACGTGCTGGGCCAGAGTTGTATCTCTGTTATTTAGTAACACAACTCTGTCATGCAAGCCATCAAATACCTCATATAATATCTTACTATACACATAACCATAATAGTCGCTAAGTCTCACACCTCCAGCAGGTGTGCCTTCAAATGTATGTGGAGCTTTTATCATAACTATGGAATGCCTGGATTTAGTTAAGAAGTTTTCTATACTTGTGCGAATTATTTCCATCCTCTGCCGGAATACGTCATGATGAAAAGCTAAAACATGCATATATAATTGAACAACTACAATTGCACGTGTATCTCGTGGTATATTATCTATACGACGAGACACAGAGTACAGAGTGTAACGTACATCGTCCCAGGCCTTTCCTACATAAAATGGCTGACTGTGAGGGTACCATCCAGCATAAAAGTTGTTTTTCTCACTGTAGCACTCGGCCTCCTTGTGCCATTTCTCTGCCAGCCATTTTTCTGTTAAAGGCTTGCATTGGAAACGTTTGATTATGGCCAAATACCAGGCTCTCATCGTCGAATCGCCGAACAAATATATATGTCTGTTCTTCAAACATGGCATGTAGGAGTTTTCTTTTTTACCTGTGACAAAGAACAAAAGAGAAGGCGTTGTAATATTGCTTTAGTTTGAGGTTGTACCATTTATTCTTTTTTGTCTGGTTGATGAGAGGCGATGGTGTTTGGGCTTTTAAGCTCACCTAAGCAATTGCGCTCAGGTTGAGATATTCTGATCACTCACCGTCCGGCGTCCATCGTCCGTTCAAATCTTCTCGTGAAAAATTACTGGACCTATTTCAACCAAACTTCCCATGAATGTTCCCTATGTGACCCTCATCAAAGATTGTTCAAATGAAGTAGACAAATGAGAACTGTGGTTGCTATTGCACCAAATAGAAAAACTTTTTAAAAAAGCTTAAAAATTGTCTAGTGGACCTCTATCAAAATTGTTAAAATCTTATCCCGGGGGTCACTTGATTTTACATAGGCTTATATAAAAAATCGTTTAAAAATCTCAAAAACCATAAGGCATAGAGATTAGATATTTGGTGTGTAGGACTGTCTAGTGGACCTCTACCAAGATTGTTCAAATCATGCCCCTGCAGTTAAAATGACCACACCAAGGAGATCACTGGTTTCCATTTCGACTTATATTTCTGAAAAACTTCAACTTCGACCTTGACTGACCTTGGCCTGACCCACTGACATACTTTCTGTTTTAAAACTACATCAATGAATTTGGACCATGTATACAGTCTTGAATGTAGATTTCAACTTCGACATTGGCTTACCTCGACCTTGACCTACTGACCTACTTGCTTGTTTGTTAAGCTACAGCAATGCAATTTGAACTATATGTATAGTTTTGCATGCATATTTCAACTTAAACTTGACTCATCTTGACCTACCTTCTATGTTTGAAACTTCATCAATGAAATGTGAACCATGTAAAGTATACACTTTTGCATATAAATTTCAACTTTGACCTCTGCTGACCTTGACTTTAACCCACTGACCTACCTACTGACCTACTTTCTGTTTTTAAATTTGCATCAATGAAATTTGGGCTATGTGTACAGTTTTGAACGTACATTGGCTGAGCATGACCTGGAGACTTACTTTCCTATTCTTGTAGCTACAGCAATGAAATTTAAACAATACAATGTATGTAGTTTTGCATGCTGATTTGAACTTTGTCCTAGGTTTGAACTTGACCTTTGACCTTGTTTTTTATTTTTAAGATAGATAAAATTTAGCCTATCTGTGCAGTTTTGCAAACTTATTTCCAAAATTCCTATGACTGACATCGATTACGACTTCTTAACCTACTTTCTTGTTTTTAAAATACAATGATTTTCAGGTGAGCGATATAGGGCCATCATGGCCCTCTTGTACATTTGTTTGATAGCGCCTGACCAAAGCTTGAATTAATTCACCAAAATCAGCGAAGGGTTTTATCTCTTTCATTATGTACGAAACCTATATACCGGTATTTTAGGAAAGATCTTTAAATCTCTAAACAAGTAAAACAAAACAAATGATAGTGGTTATAATTAGAGAAAGAGGTAGGCCCAAATAATATTTCTTTCTTTCTTATTTTATTTGATAAGGATTACAGCTACTAAAACTCCTGTTTTCGAGGAAGTGGGTGATTTATAATATGTTCTTTGCCTCAGTTTGGTTCTATACAAACTACTAAATGACATTAGGTGTTTACGTACATACGGAGAAAATATGTATGTTAAGTGTAACTGTACGAGATATTTCCAAGGTATTAAAATTCGAATTAAATAATCTTCTTTAATATGAACAAATTTATCAAAATTTAAAAATAGTTACCGACACAATGTCGCATTATCCAGGTCCTATTATAAAAGAAACCAGTCGTCTTTCTGGAATGCCAAAGGAGTGAAACATTGTACTCTGAGCAAGGAACAGATGGCTTGGCTATAACAGGTATGATTCTATTTCCGCCTTGGCCTGTTATATTGACTCGTAATTTTTGTTTCAATGTACGTTGTCCTCTGAAATCAATACGGAATATTTTCATGACATTGTACCTAAACAACAACATAGTAAATAGAGAATAAAAGACTGCTGTCTTTTGATAACAGTTGATACCTGACGAGAGGAAAGCCGAGACTTGCCGAGGCTTTCCGGCCGATATTCATCCGTGTAATATGAGAGACAATTGCTGTCTCTGTTTTTAAGTGCATGTGCATTGCATATCTTTTAAAAACGTCCTTTATACCCTACCTTTGTAGTAATTTTTGTTCGCATTCAGTAACATGAAGTTCGGGGTATGGTTCTCGAGTTCTCACTTTCGTCCAGTCTTGGCAAAGTAAATGTACGTCTTTAGGTTTTCCACAGTAAAATGGCATCCCTGAGTTAATATACGTCATGTTACACAAGTCCGTATAATTTGTCAGTTTCAGGAGATGTGTGTAGTTTGGATGGCAGATTGTCTCTTCCGAGAATGTTCTACTGTTGAACATTCCATATATGTTTCTTGTGGCTAAAACCTGGTAAAGAGGAAATTCTACATAAGTTAATCTAGTGTACGTGTATTTTAAATTGTATCATAAAGAGCCGAAATGATAAAAGAAAGGCACAAAGACCTTGATAAGTATCAATTGTATCTAGTTGTTTGTAAACGTACAGAGCTCGATGAAAAAGTGACCAAGTCAAAAATAAGGCTTAAATCAACAAACTCAATGACCCTTATACTCACATTTATTACAATATATACTCGTGACTTTTTTTTCAACGTCATCAAGTTGAATTTGGCCCTTGTGTTAATTGAATCTTGCCATCATTAGTTGAAATGTAGTACATGTACATGCATTTCGTCTCAGTCCTTTGTTGGAGCTGTTGACACATTGTATTAATTCAGTCTTCAGTGGGTCACCTTCATGCTTACTTTGAATTCTTACTATCTCTTGTGTTTGTCTGATTCCGTATTAACACACTATAAATTTAAAATAAGGGTCAATTATTTCATATTTTAAAATTATGCGAGTACCCAGATATATATAATATAAGGGTCATTATCATAGAAATGTGATCTAGATACTGGATTTGCTCTCGTCGCGGTCGAATAATACTTGTGCTTCGCACTCGTATGATCCGACGCGACTCCAGCAAATCCGGCATTCTGGATCAATTACCATATTGTATACTGACAAATCATTAACCTCGTCCCTCTACCAACGCTAGCCTATGGAACGCCCTGACTGTCTCATGTTGATAATGGAAATAATATCCTGTAAAAATCATATCGTTTTGTTCATAAAGGATGTCGTTCTGTCAATTCGAAATGTTGTCTTGTTCAGAGAGGATGTTATTTTGTCAAACCGGCATGATGTCTTGTTCAGAGAGTATGTTTTCTTGTTAAGACAGGTTGTTGTTCTGTCAAAACGGTATGTTGTCCTGTTCAGAGATGATGCTATCATGTAAAACTGGTATATTGTTTTCTTCAGAGACGATGTTGTTCTGTGAAACCATTTTGTCCTCCTGTTCAGATGAGGTGTTGTTCTGTCAAACCTGTATGCTGTCTTGTACAGAGGGGATGTCGTTGTGTCAAAGCGATATGTTGTCTTATTCAGAAACGATATTGTTCGTTCAAACCTGTATGTTGTCTTGTTCATGACGTATGTTGTCCTGTTCAGAGGAGGTGTTGTTCTGTCAAGCCTTTATGTTGTCTTGTTCATGACATATGTTGTCCTATTCAGAGGACAACAGGACAACATACCACTTTGACAGAACAACATTCTCTCTAAACAAGACAACATACAGGTTTGACAGAACAACATACTCTCTACACAAGATGATATCACAGCTTCACATAATAATACATTATTTGAACAAGATGACATAACAATGTAACGAAACAACACATCGTTAAACATGACAACTTTCCTATTTTACATTCCTATTTTACATGATAACATACGTTTTTAACAAGATATCATTGTAACCGTCAATATAAGACCGTCATGGCGTTCCATACTAGCCAGGTCCAAAGAATGAATGCCCTCGACGAATTGCACTTGCATCATGTGTCATTTAAGACTCCAAATTGCCTCAGTGCGCCCAGGAACGCCATGACCATACCATGAAGCATTTATTTGCTAGACCCTGATTAATCCTAAAACATGTTGTTCCAGTATTCAACTTCTTATTTTTTCATACGAATAAAAAGAAAGACATTCCATATATTTTTTGTTCCCATTATAAAGACTTACTTGAGTTCTAATACGATAAATGCTTGTAATTGTCTCCCTTGTATATGCCAAAGTTACTATCATTGTAGAGGTTCCCGACCACAGGGCTTCACAAATGACCGTGTGTGTCCCGTTTCTGTTGTCTGTTACTACACAAGGTGCTGATGCATCCACCTTTTTATTTTCTATTGTAGCTCTAAGCTGGTCACCACCGGAAAGTTTACGTTTCCCGTACCAATCGTACAAAATGACAGCTGCTCGGATTTCCTCACCAATATAGTACGTTCCATTAAAACGACCTACAAAATTAGATAACTTTATATTATTTACATATAGCAGGCCCGTTCCTGTCTAAATGTAATACTTTTAAATTACTTTTGTATTGGACACCTGTACTGTGCAGGCATGGTTTGTAAAATAAAACTAGCAATTTTGAAATTTAAAGGAAATGTACGATTCTTCGATTCGAAACACAAAACTTGTGACGGCACACAGTTTAATGCGAGAGTATCATAGATTTTGCACCAAGTTCATACAAAAATTATCAAATTCATTCTGTCTTTTGTCCCTTAAATGGCGATAATTCTATTCCTTTTAAGGGTCACTATATTGTTTGAAAGCAATGGATAAAACACCAAATACCAACTTTGTAGGGATGTCCGTCCGTCCGTCCGTCCGTCCGTCCGTCCGTAACATTCGCTCAATAAGATCTAAACATTTGAAGGATTTCCATACAACTTAGGTCAAATATTCATCTCATCAAGACGACATGCAGATCCCATATCCTGACCCAGCTCGCTCAAGGCCAAGGCCACATTTAGGGGTCATTGGTTTTTCGTATCTGCTCCATAACTCCCAAACTCCTTGAAGTATTTTTATTAATTTGAGTCAACTATTCATCTCACCAAAATAACGTGGAGAACTAATGACTGAACCCCGCCTACACAATGTCAATAATCGTTTCAACAATAAGATGTCAAGAACCAATGTTCCAACCACGACGAGTAAAACTCACACCAAGGGGTCATTGGGTTTTCGTGACACTTCCATATTCCCTATACCCCTTGAAGGATTTTCTGTGAAACTTCGGTCAAATGTTCGTTTCTCAAGATAATTTGCAAAATTCATGTTCCAAAAGGTTATGCTTTCGACATTCCTTCATGCGGCAGGGGATATAGCTGTCTTTCAGACTGTGTTGTATTTAATGAAATCGCTGTGTGGATTTGAGCTAAAGGTAGTTCATAGTTTACTGTCAATCCTGCAATATGTGTGTAACGAACAATCAAACCGAAATAATAACTTTAAATTTCACAATAAATACATTTAAAAATGTACTAGCATATTGACTTTACTCACATTTAAAGGTTCAATACTAACGAAAGCAAAAATTCAAAAATACTTAAAGTTATTTTTAATATAAAATGAAAGTTGGTATGTAGAAATTCTAATTAAACCACAGTACATGTACAATTAGTTTTCTATGCATTATGAAGAAAGTTAAAAAGACCTGGATAGTCATTTTGTGTTTTATACATTATAAATCATATAAATACAACTTCTCGGCCAGCCTGCTTT
>JAFMSR010001365.1:0-29290 GCA_022818135.1 Saxidomus purpurata | reverse complement strand
GTCCAGAGGAGTACTTGCATCTTCAAAAGTTTTGCTATAAAAAATGAAACAAAAAACCTTAAGTGGGCAGCTTTATTTGCAGACCAATGAAATCGGGACTTTTGCATATTCATTCCTTTTCATTTGAAAGCAAACAAAGATGCCCACCAGGTATTCATTATATACTTAGTTACATAGCAAACTCATACACTCATATAATTCCAATCTGTCAAGTTATTCAACTTATATTAATCACTCTCGACACCTCATTCCTGATGGTATCCATTGCCGTGTTGGGGTTTGAGAGAAGAGAAGCCAGTTTCCCTTTAATGCTGAGCGCCAAGCAAGGGAGCTGCTGGTACCATTTTTAGTCTTTGGTATTACGTGGCCAGGTAGCGAAAAGTAACGCACGACCACCCACCGCACGTACGACGTCTACCACTAGGCTATCGAGGCAGGGACTTAATCCTCCATGAGTAAAGCTTGTAGACGAACAACACACTTTGGCTTTAACATCAACTACACAAAGGCAATGCTTTCCAAGTGCAACTAGTAAAGAGCATCACAGACAGAAAACCATGTCTCAATGTAGAGCAAAAACACATAGTTAAGTATAAGGTTGAATCTCAGGTTAGTGCCTAGATAAGTCAGTTACCCTGAATGCTGCTAGCTATAGGTATAAACTAGTTTAACCTTAAGATCAGTGCTTAAAAAATGACTTTTAAAAATAAACCTTTCACCTCTACAACAGTTCTACTGATATTTTTATTAAGAAAACAGAAGAACCTACAATACAAACTTTCAACATATGATAATTGAGATACATTGTTCAAATATGACTGGCCATAACAGTCCTTTTAACACAGTCCCTTAAATAAACATACTACCTTATTAGAAGCCTGTGACAATTAAAAGTACACAGCTGACTAAAGAGATATTTAAGTAGGTCCTTTCTGTCTGATTTCCCTTCTACTATGAAAAACTGAGCTACACGTCAAAAAATTTGACTTGCAAAATTTCAAGTGGCAAAAGGCTTAAACATGCAAGGGAGAAGTGAGTGCATATGGAGGGAATGTTAAGACTTTGCCATTTGAATTAAGCAAGTCAAATATTTAAAAATACCAAAATATTCAACAAAATTAAAAAGGAAAACCATCCAGTGTAAAGACCTAGCTATTGCCTGCATACAATTAAAGCCATACCTTAATATTTAGATGTCCTTAATATCAATTAATCACTTCAATATCAATCACTTAATTCTGTTAAAAATTTTTATTCATAAAAATCACCATAACAGTCCTACTTACTAAAATGTGTAGTTGTAGTTTTTTAATAAGTAAAGAAAAAAGTGGCTGGAGTTCTGGCATGCAGGGAACACAACATTTGATTACAACTTTGAGTCCTAAGTCTTAAGTGTATGGTAGCTGTCTGGATGTTGCACATGACACACTTTTTGACAACTGTGTAACGTTATTTCAAACTCAGTCAATATAAGTGAGACCGTGGACTTCAAGGTGATCTTTCCACAACTAAGACTGAATTTACTGTCTAAACTGTTTTAGATATGCATTTTCTATGTGAAAATTGTAGCGCTCTCATCATACACATACAGTAAGAAAATTTTAAACAGAGCTCCTCCTAATATGACATGCAAACAAGATACCTTTTAAGTTAAGTAAAGAGAAGACTAAGGTGAGGCGGGCAAGCGGGGGCGGGCAGGGCGGGCCGGGAGCGGGGCAAGGGCAGGGCAGGGGCCAGGGCAGGGCAGGGCAGGGGAGAAGGTTAGGCAGGGCAGGGCAGGGCTAGGCAAGGCAGAGCAGGCAAGGCAAGATGAGGCTGGGCTGGGCTATGCTGGGCTGGCTAGGGTGAGTGGGCTTGGCAAGGAATGGCTAGGCAGGGCTTGGCTTGGTGTGGGCATGGCATGGGAGCATGGCATGGAATGGGCTGTTATTTTCTGATTAATTAATTAAATAATTTATTTAATGCTTGAATCCCTGCAGTACTACAATTGTCACATAAAAGATACATAGCTACAAACAATTAATACAATGTATATGTAATCAGCTAATACAATGTATATGCAAACTAAAATACAGCCATAAGCTGTGTAGGCAACCTCTACAGACCAAGAAAAATGTACATGTAAGTAAATGCACATGTGAATCAAGGCCGGCTTTAAACTAAGATTAGTTTCTAGGTCATCTTTCAATAATTCATTCAAACCTTTGACAGCACATAGAGTAAAGCATTAAACAGTTACACAAATGTTCATGACCTTGTCCTTTAATCTGATTATGTTTTCATTATCAAATTAAGTACAACTACACATTACCTGCTACATCTGCAGTGTGTATGACCCCTGTGACTGCAATGATGTCAAGACCATCAAGACCCTTATTGATGACAACTATTCACTAAAGACAACCCTGTACACTGGTTAGTAATTACCGGAAAATACCTGTTACATGTGAATCAAGGCCGCCCATAAACTAAACCATGAACGGAGAAACTGAGAGACTTAAATGTGTAGTTGAAGTTTCATCAACAAAAATGAAAACAAGAGGACAGATTAATACATGAAATACTGGTATATAACACTTTAACACATTTTGAGCCCTAGGTATAACCTTTACCATCAAAGTGATCTTTAACACAACTTAGTTACCCTAAATGTTTAGTTACAACTAGAGTAGAGCATTCACCTCAGGGTTGAATGGTTCCGGGTTTGACTGCCATGCTCGGTAGTGTCCTTAACCAAGACACAGATATTTCCCCATTGCCTAACTCTCTTCAATGTTGATTCCATTATGAGTGAACTAAGAATTATATGCAACTACTCCCTTAACTCTGATTTGTTTTCTTACCTGCAAAATAGACTAAACTAGACATTGTACTCAACAGCAATTGTTCCATACAAATTTGACAATGCATGTTTTGTTCAGACATTAAGATTTGAAATCTGTATAGAAAAGTGAACTGCAACACAAGGAACCAGACCCACTCACAGAAGAGCACTTCATCCAACTATGACAAATGGTTGCAGACAAATGACACACTTTGGCATCAACTTACGAACAGAATAATACATAGCGGACAGAGTAATACATGAAATACTGGTATATAACACTTTATCACATTTTGAGCCCTAGGTATAACCTTTACCATCAAAGTGATCTTTAACACAACTTGATCTTTTGATGAAGCTGTTTCAGGTGTGAATTTTCTATGTGAACATTGTAGTGCCTTTATTACATTTTAGTTTTTATTTATTGCTAATATCTTAAAATCTTAATTTAAACCTAATTAATTCATAAATTAATTGATTGACTGATTAATCAATTGATCAATTAATTGATTTATTTTTATTTATAACTTTTCATTGATATTAGTTTTTATTTATTATCTTAAAACCCTAATCTTAATCTAATTAATTAATTAATTAATTAATTAATTAAATTTCTTTATTTTTATTGTTTTTTATTCATTTATTTTATTTTACACTACTAAATCTATCTATCTATCTATCTCTCTATCTATCTATCTATCTAGCTACCTACCTACCTATCTATCTATCTAGCAATACAATTGTCACATAAAAGACACACACCTGCAAACAATTAATGTATGCAAACTAAAAGAAAAGCTATAAATGTTTTACAACAACCTTCACAGACTTTAAAATCATAATCAAAAGGGATATGTACATGTGAGTAAAAACACATGTGAATGAAAACCACTTATAAACTAAAACCAGTTTTCAGGTCTTCCATAAATGATCTATGTTACCATGGTTGACTACCTATATCAATATGAACAAACATACTCTACGGTTATTCAATGTTATTTAATCTGTACTTGTTTTCATTGTCAAATTAACTACAACTACACATTACCCGCAACATCTGCAGTGTGTATGACCCCTGTGACTGCAATGATGTCAAGACCATCAAGACCCTTATCGATGACAACTATTCACTAAAGACAACCCTGTACACTGGTTAGTAATTACCGGAAAATACCCATTACATGTGAATCAAGGCCACCCATAAACTAAGATTAGTTTTTAGGTCATCTTTCAATGATTACATTCAAATGTTTGACAGCACATAGAGTACAGCATTAAATAGTTACACAAATGTTTATGACCTTGTCCCTTAATCTGATTATATTTTCATTATCAAATTAACTACAACTACACATTACCTTTAACATCTGCAGTGTGTATGACCCCTGTGACTTCAGTGATGTCAAGATGATCAAGACCCTGGTCCATGGGAAGAAAACTATTCACTAAAGACCACCCTGTACACTGGTTAGTAATTACCGTACCGGAAAATACCCGTTTTGTTTCACCTGAAAATAGAAAAAAAAGAAACATAAGTTCAGAGAACATGATGTGAAACCTGGTGAAGTTCATGGTAGGAGCAGTCATAAATGCTGAATCATTTCTTATTTTCAAAAAAATGATTGTTTCTTAAAAAGACTTTTTTACAAAATAAAAACCTACGAAAAATATGTTTTTAAAAGTGCAAAATTACACTGACTAAAACAAATTGCATTTTCTTGGGTGACTCTTTACCACAGGCACCCATAGACAAAAAAAAAATTTTTTTAAAAATTAAGACGTTAAATCAAACATTTTATCACATACACATCTGTAATGTTGCAAAGAAATGGGGAACAAATATGTATCTTTATCAAAGGAAGGTATCTACGATAGATAAGTAATTTAACCATTGCATCTAGCATTCTCATGCCAAATGTTCACTATTTCCACATAAAAAAAACCTACTAACTTGCTAAAAGGACGTTGTGCATTGTTTCTTTTCGGAAGTGTGGAAGAGGCAATATTAGCGATGGTGTCCCTTGTGATGGGCAACTGGAATTCTTTGTTGAATAGTCCAGAGGAGTACTTGCATTTTCACAAATGTTTTTGTTTACCTGAAATAAATTGAAACAAAAATACCTTAAGTGGGCAGCTTTATTTGCAGACCAATGAAATCGGGATTTTTGCATATTCATTCCTTTTCATTTGAAAGCAAACAAAGATGCCCACTAGGTATTCATTATATACTTAATTACATAGCATACTCATACACTCATATAATTCCAATCTGTCAAAAAAGCCATACTTTTGAGTCATTCTTGGGCTCCAGGTTCTCTTGTTTAATTTTTAAGACATTAAGATCTGAATAGTATCTGTATCAATATAAAGGAAGAAAAGAAAAGTAATGCACAAACACCATCAAGTACAACACACACTATCCACCAAACCCACTCACAGAGGACTTTTTTTTTTTAATAATTTATTTTTTATTTTTAAAAAAAATAAAAAAAAAAAAAAAAATTATTAAAAATAATTTTTTTTTAAAATTATTTTTTGGGGGGGGGGGGGGGGGGGGAGAAAAAAAATTTTTTTTTATTTTTCAGGCAAGGGAAGGGGCGGGGTCTCTTTTTTTTTTTTTTTTTTTTTGGGGGGGGGGGGGAGAGGAAAAAAAACACCCCCCCCCGGGGAGAAGACCCCCACAACGGGGCGCCGGGGGGAGGACTTAAACCTCCATGAGTAAAGCTTGTAGATGGGGGGGGGAACAACACACTTTGGCTTTAACATCAACTACACAAAGGCAATGCTTTCCAAGTGCAACTAGTAAAGAGCGTCACAGACAGAAAACCATGTCTCAATGTAGAGCAAAAACACATAGTTAAGTATAAGGTTGAATCTCAGGTTAGTGCCTAGACAAGTCAGTTACCCTGAATGCTGCTACCTATAGGTATAAACTAGTTTAACCTTAAGATCAGTGCTTAAAAAATGACATGTTGAGCAGTCACTGTTGCATGCTGGCTACAAATAAGGGACTCAAACAAAAAACAATTTTTAACAACAGCTGCAATCAGAACTTGCAGCTATTTTTTTCACTAATGATGGAATATACTGGACAAAAGCTTAATCACAATACCTCCAAAAAGCTTTTAGCTTCTCACAGGAAAAACAAAAACAATCCTTGGCCTTGAAGCTGAAAACAAATCCTATCTGTGGCCGATCCATTTCTCTCCACTAAACCAACACTGCTGAGTGATAGTGTTGATTATAGTGTTGATCAACAGATTGTGGCGCAAGACAGGCATTAAAGCTGAAAAAAATCCTATCTGAGCCGCTCCATTTCTCTCCCACTAAACCAACACTTCTAAGTGATAGTGTTGATTGTAGTGTTGATCAACAGATTGTGGCGCAAGACAGGCATTAAAGCTGAAAAAAATTCCGTCTGTGCTCGCTCCATTTCTCTCCACTAAACCAACACTTCTAAGTGATAGTGTTGATTGTAGTGTTGATCAACAGATTGTGGCACAAGACAGGCATTAAAGCTGAAAAAAATCCTATCTGTGCCCTGCTCCATTTCTCTCCACTAAACCAACACTGCTGAGTGATACTGTTGATTGTAGTGTTGATCAACAGATTGTGGCGCAAGACAGGCATTAAAGCTGAAAAAAAATCCTATCTGTGCCCGCTCCATTTCTCTCCACTAACCCAACACTTCTAAGTGATAGTGTTGATTGTAGTGTTGATCAACAGATTGTGGCACAAGACAGGCCTTGAAGCTGAAAAAAATTCTCCGTCTGTGCCCGCTCCATTTCTCTCCACTAACCCAACACTTCTAAGTGATAGTGTTGATTGTAGTGTTGATCAACAGATTGTGGCGCAAGACAGGCTTTGAAGCTGAAAAAGAATTCCGTCTGTGCCCGCTCCATTTCTCTCCACTAACCCAACACTTCTAAGTGATAGTGTTGATTGTAGTGTTGATCAACAGATTGTGGCGCAAGACAGGCCTTGAAGCTGAAAAAAACCCCGGCTGTGCCCGCTCCATTTCTCTCCACTAACCCAACACTTCTAAGTGATAGTGTTGATTGTAGTGTTGACAAAAGACCCAGCTATTGACTGCATACAATATAGAAGCCATACCTTAATATTTAGATGTCCTTAATATTATGTCTTCTGTTCTGATGAAAATTTTTATTTATAAAAATCACAATAACAGTCCTACTTACTAAAATGTGTAGTTGTAGTTTTTTAGTAAGTAAAAGTAGTAATTAGTAGAGACCGTGGACTTCAAGGTGATCTTTCCACAACTAAGACTGAATTTACTTTCCAAACTGTTTTAGATATGCATTTTCTATGTGAAAATTGTAGCGCTCTCATCATCGGAACAGAGGCTCCTCCTCATATGACATGCAAACAAGATACCTTTTCAGTTAAGTAAAGTGAAGACTAAGGCTAGGCGGGGCGAGGCGGGGGGGGCGGGGGGGCAGGGCAGGGCAGGGCGCAGGGCAGGGCAGGCAGGGCAGGCAGGGCAGGGCAAGGTTTGGCAGGGCAGGGCAGGCAAGGCAAGGAGGGCGGGCAGGGCAGGGCAGGGCAGGGCAGGAGGCAGGCAGGGAGGGTTAGGCAAAGCAGAGCAGGCAAGGAGGCAAGGTGAGGCTGGGCTGGGCTATGCTGGGCTGGCTAGGGTGAGTGGGCTTGGCAAGGAATGGCTAGGCAGGGCTTGGCTTGGTGTGGCATGGTGGGGGCATGGCATGGCATGGGCTGTTATTTTCTAATTAATTAATTAAATAATTTATTAATGCTTGAATCCCTGCAGTACTACAATTGTCACATAGAAGATACATAGCTACAAACAATTAATACAATGTATATGTAATCAGCTAATACAATGTATATTCAAACTAAAATACAGCTATAAGTTGTGTACAACAACCTCTACAGACCAAGAAAAATGTACATGTAAGTAAATGCACATGTGAATCAAGGCCGCCCATAAACTAAGATTAGTTTTTAGGTCATCTTTCAATAATTCATTCAAACCTTGACAGAAGAGTACAGCATTAAACAGTTACACAAACGTTCATGACCTTGTCCCTTAATCTGATTATGTTTTCATTATCAAATTAAGTACAACTACACATTACCTGCAACATCTGCAGTGTGTATGACCCCTGTGACGCATGGTCAAGACCATCAAGACCCTTATCGATGATAACTATTCACTAAAGACAACCCTGTACACTGGCTAGTAATTACCGGAAAATTCCCGTTACATGTGAATCAAGGCCCCCATAAACTAAACCATGAACGCAGAAACAGAGAGACTTAAATGTGTAGTTGAAGTTTCATCAACAAAAATGAAAACAAGCGGACAGAGTTAAACATGAAATACTGGTATATAACACTTTATCACATGTTGAGCCCTAGGTATAACCTTTACCATCAAAGTGATCTTTAACACAACTTGAACTTTTGATGAAGCTGTTTCAGGTGTGAATTTTCTATGTGAACATTGTAGTGCCTTCTTTTTTAGTAATATTACATTTTAGTTTTTATTTATTGCTAATATCTTTAAATCTTAATTTAAATCTAATTAATTAATCAATTAATTGATTGACTGATTAATCAATTGATCAATTAATTGATTTATTTTTATTAATAACTTTTCATTGATATTAGTTTTTATTTATTATCTTAAAACCCTAATTTTAATCTAATTAATTAATTAATTAATTAATTAATTAATTAAATTTCTTGATTTTTATTGTTTTTTATTCATTTATTTCATTTTACACTACTAAATCTATCTATCTATCTATCTATCTATCTATCTATCTATCTATCTATATACAATTGTCACATAAAAGACACACACCTGCAAACAATTAATGTATGCAAACTAAAGAAAAGCTATAAATGTTTTACAACCTTCACAGACTTTAAAATCATAATCAAAAGGGATATGTACATGTGAGTAAAAGCACATGTGAATGAAAACCACTTATAAACTTAGACCAGTTTTCAGGTCTTCCATAAATGATCTATGTTACCATGGTTGACTACCTATATCAATATGAACAAACATACTCTACGGTTATTCAATGTTATTTAATCTGTATTTGTTTTCATTGTCAAATCAACTACAACTACACATTACCTGCAACATCTGCAGTGTGTATGACCCTTGTGACTGCAATGATGTCAAGACCATCAAGACCCTTATCGATGACAACTATTCACTAAAGACAACCCTGTGCACTGGTTAGTAATTACCGGAAAATACCCGTTACATGTGAATCAAGGCCACCCATAAACTAAGATTAGTTTTTAGGTCATCTTTCAATGATTACATTCAAATGTTTGACAGCACATAGAGTACAGCATTAAATAGTTACACAAATGTTTATGACCTTGTCCCTTTAATATCTAATTATATTTTCATTATCAAATTAACTACAACTACACATTACCTGCAACATCTGCAGTGTGTACGACCCCTGTGACTTCAGTGATGTCAAGACGATCAAGACCCTGGTCGATGCGAAGAAAACTATTCACTAAAGACCACCCTGTACACTGGTTAGTAATTACCGTACCGGAAAATACCCGTTTTGTTTCACCTGAAAATAGAAATAAAAGAAACATAAGTTCAGAGAACATGATGTGAAACCTGGTGAAGTTTGTGGTAGGAGCAGTCATAAATGCTGAATCATTTCTTATTTTCAAAAAAATGATTGTTTCTTAAAAGACTTTTTTACAAAATAAAAACCTACAAAAAATATGTTTTTAAAAGTGCAAAATTACATTGACTAAAACAAATTGCATTTTCTTGGCTGACTCTTTACCACAGGCACCCATAGACTACCCAAACACACCCCCAAAAACATATGGTTATAAATGTACATTTTTTTTTAATATTAAGACGTTAAATCAGAAACATTTTATCACATACACATCTGTAACGTTGCAAAGAAATGGGGAACAAGTATGTATCTTTATCAAAGGAAGGTATCTACGACAGATAAGTAATTTAACCATTGCATCTAGCATTCTCATGCCAAATGTTCACTATTTCCACATAAAAAAAAAACCTACTAACTTGCAAAAAGGACGTTGTGCATTTTTTTCTTTTCGGAGGTGTGGAAGAGGCAATATTAGCGATGGTGTCCCTTGTGATGGGCAACTGGAATTCTTTGTTGAATAGTCCAAACGAGTACTTGCATCTTCAAAAATGTTTTTGTTTACCTGAAATAAATTGAAACAAAAATACCTTAAGTGGGCAGCTTTATTTGCAGACCAATGAAAATGGCACTTTTGCATATTCATTCCTTTTCATTTGAAAGCAAACAAAGATGCCCACTAGGTATTCATTATATACTTGATTACATAGCATACTCATACACTCATGTTATTCCAATCTGTCAAAAAAGCCATACTTTTGAGTCATTCTTGGGCTCCAATTCTCTTGTTTAATTTTTAAGACATTAAGATCTGAATAGTATCTGTATCAATATAAAGGAAGTAAAGAAAAGTAATGCACAAACACCATCAAGTACAACACACACTATCCACCAAACCCAGTCACAGAGGACGATGAACAACACACTTTGGCTTTAACATCAACTAAACAAAGGCAATGCTTTCCAAGTGCAACTAGTAAAGAGCATCACAGACAGAAAACCATGTCTCAATGTAGAGCAAAAACACATAGTTAAGTACAAGGTTGAATCTCAGGTTAGTGCCTAGACAAGTCATTTACCCTGAATGCTGCTAGCTATAGGTATAAACTACTTTAACCTTAAGATCAGTGCTTAAAAAATGACATGTTGAGCAGTCACTGTTGCATGCTGGCTACAAATAAGGGACTCAAACAAAAAACAATTTTTAACAACAGCTGCAATCAGAACTTGCAGCTATTTTTTTTTCACTAATGATGGAATATACTGGACAAAAGCTTAATCACAATACCTCCAAAAAGCTTTTAGCTTCTCGCAGGAAAAAAAAAAACAATCCTTGGCCTTGAAGCTGAAAACAAATCCTATCTGTGGCCGATCCATTTCTCTCCACTAAACCAACACTGCTGAGTGATACTGTTGATTATAGTGTTGATCAACAGATTGTGGCGCAAGACAGGCATTGAAACTGGAAAAAATCCTATCTGTGCCCGCTCCATTTCTCTCCACTAAACCAACACTGCTGAGTGATACTGTTGATTATAGTGTTGATCAACAGATTGTGACACAAGACAGGCATTGAAGCTGAAAACAAATCCTATCTGTGTCTGCTCCATTTCTCTCCACTAAACCAACACTTCTGAGTGATACTGTTGATTATAGTGTTGATCAACAGATTGTGGTGCAAGACAGGCATTAAAGCTGAAAAAAAATCCTATCTGTGCCCGCTCCATTTCTCTCCACTAAACCAACACTTCTAAGTGATAGTGTTGATTGTAGTGTTGATCAACAGATTGTGGCGCAAGACAGGCATTAAAGCTGAAAAAAAAGGCATTTTCTCCCAAACCAACACTGTATCTGTGGGATATGGTGTTGATCACAGATTGGCAGGAAGGCCCTTAAAGGGAAAAAAATTCTTGGGCTCCATTTCTCTCCACTAAACCAACACTTCTAAGTGCTAGGAGGGGGGGGGGGGGGGGGGGGGGGGGGGGGGGGGGGGGGGGGGGGGGGGGGGGTTTGAATTTTAAATAAGGGGGGGGGGGGGAGGGGGGGGCAGGAAAAAAAAAATTTGTTTGTGCTTGTTCTTTTTTTCTCCCCTAACCCAACACTTCTAAGTGATACGTTGATTGTAGTGTTGATCAAAAGACCCAGCTATTGACTGCATACAATATAGAAGCCATACCTTAATATTTAGATGTCCTTAATATTATGTCTTCTGTTCTGATGAAAATTTTTATTTATAAAAATCACAATAACAGTCCTACTTACTAAAATGTGTAGTTGTAGTTTTTTAGTAAGTAAAAGTAAGTAAGAGACCGTGGACTTCAAGGTGATCTTTCCACAACTAAGACTGAATTTACTTTCCAAACTGTTTTAGATATGCATTTTCTATGTGAAAATTGTAGCGCTCTCATCATCAGAACAGAGGCTCCTCCTCATATGACATGCAAACAAGATACCTTTTAAGTTAAGTAAAGTGAAGACTAAGGCTAGGCGGGGCGAGGCAGGGCGGGGCGGGGCAGGGCGGGCGGGCAGGGCAGGGCAGGGCAGGGCAGGGCAGGGCAGGGCAGGGCAGGGCAGGGCAAGGTTAGGCAGGGCAGGGCAAGGTTTGGCAGGGCAGGGCAGGGCAAGGCAAGGTTAGGCAGGGCAGGGCAGGGCAAGGTTAGGCAGGGCAGGGCAGGGCAGGGCAGGGCAGGGCAAGCTTAGGCAGGGCAGAGTAGGGTTAGGCAAGGCAGAGCAGGCAAGGCAAGGTGAGGCTGGGCTGGGCTATGCTGGGCTGGCTAGGGTGAGTGGGCTTGGCAAGGAATGGCTAGGCAGGGCTTGGCTTGGTGTGGCATGGTGGGGGCATGGCATGGCATGGGCTGTTATTTTCTAATTAATTAATTAAATAATTTATTAATGCTTGAATCCCTGCAGTACTACAATTGTCACATAGAAGATACATAGCTACAAACAATTAATACAATGTATATGTAATCAGCTAATACAATGTATATTCAAACTAAAATACAGCCATAAGTTGTGTACAACAACCTCTACAGACCAAGAAAAATGTACATGTAAGTAAATGCACATGTGAATCAAGGCCGCCCATAAACTAAGATTAGTTTTTAGGTCATCTATCAATAATTCATTCAAACCTACAGAGTACAGCATTAAACAGTTACACAAACGTTCATGACCTTGTCCCTTAATCTGATTATGTTTTCATTATCAAATTAAGTACAACTACACATTACCTGCAACATCTGCAGTGTGTATGACCCCTGTGACTGCAATGATGTCAAGACCATCAAGACCCTTATCGATGATAACTATTCACTAAAGACAACCCTGTACACTGGCTAGTAATTACCGGAAAATTCCCGTTACATGTGAATCAAGGCCCCCCATAAACTAAACCATGAACGCAGAAACAGAGAGACTTAAATGTGTAGTTGAAGTTTCATCAACAAAAATGAAAACAAGCGGACAGAGTTAAACATGAAATACTGGTATATAACACTTTATCACATGTTGAGCCCTAGGTATAACCTTTACCATCAAAGTGATCTTTAACACAACTTGAACTTTTGATGAAGCTGTTTCAGGTGTGAATTTTCTATGTGAACATTGTAGTGCCTTCTTTTTTAGTAATATTACATTTTAGTTTTTATTTATTGCTAATATCTTTAAATCTTAATTTAAATCTAATTAATTAATCAATTAATTGATTGACTGATTAATCAATTGATCAATTAATTGATTTATTTTTATTAATAACTTTTCATTGATATTAGTTTTTATTTATTATCTTAAAACCCTAATTTCAATCTAATTAATTAATTAATTAATTAATTAATTAATTAAATTTCTTGATTTTTATTGTTTTTTATTCATTTATTTCATTTTACACTACTAAATCTATCTATCTATCTATCTATCTATCTATCTATCTATCTATCTATCTATCTATCTATCTATCTATACAACTGTCACATAAAAGACACACACCTGCAAACAATTAATGTATGCAAACTAAAGAAAAGCTATAAATGTTTTACAACCTTCACAGACTTTAAAATCATAATCAAAAGGGATATGTACATGTGAGTAAAAGCACATGTGAATGAAAACCACTTATAAACTTAGACCAGTTTTCAGGTCTTCCATAAATGATCTTTGTTACCATGGTTGACTACCTATATCAATATGAACAAACATACTCTACGGTTATTCAATGTTATTTAATCTGTATTTGTTTTCATTGTCAAATCAACTACAACTACACATTACCTGCAACATCTGCAGTGTGTATGACCCTTGTGACTGCAATGATGTCAAGACCATCAAGACCCTTATCGATGACATCTATTCACTAACGACAACCCTGTACACTGGTTAGTAATTACCGGAAAATACCCGTTACATGTGAATCAAGGCCACCCATAAACTAAGATTAGTTTTTAGGTCATCTTTCAATGATTACATTCAAATGTTTGACAGCACATAGAGTACAGCATTAAATAGTTACACAAATGTTTATGACCTTGTCCCTTTATCTAATTATATTTTCATTATCAAATTAACTACAACTACACATTACCTGCAACATATGCAGTGTGTTTGACCCCTGTGACTTCAGTGATGTCAAGACGATCAAGACCCTGGTCGATGCGAAGAAAACTATTCACTAAAGACCACCCTGTACACTGGTTAGTAATTACCGTACCGGAAAATACCCCTGTTTTGTTTCACCTGAAAATAGAAATAAAAGAAACATAAGTTCAGAGAACATGATGTGAAACCTGGTGAAGTTTGTGGTAGGAGCAGTCATAAATGCTGAATCATTTCTTATTTTCAAAAAAATGATTGTTTCTTAAAAAGACTTTTTTACAAAATAAAAACCTAAGAAAAATATGTTTTTAAAAGTGCAAAATTACATTGACTAAAACAACTTGCATTTTCTTGGGGGACTCTTTACCACAGGCACCCATAGACTACCCAAACACACCCCAAAAAAACATATGGTTATAATATATTAAGATGTTAAATCATAAACATTTTATCACCTACACATCTACAATGTTGCAAAGAAACCGAGAACAAGTATGTATCTTTATCAAAGGAAGGTATCTACAACAGATAAGTAATTTAACCATTGCATCTAGCATTTTCATGCACTTTTCATAAAAACAATAGTTTGGTGTAAGTATGTAGGTTACTAAGTAGTGGTTGTATGTAAGACGAAGAGTGATCTAAATGTCTTATTCCAATACATTACCTCATACCAAAAAGTAAACAAACAATATTTTTTCCTGAATTTCATTGTATACAGCTTAGAAATCAGCTAAATAATATTTGTTTCCATGTGTTACATGTTGGTTATTTTTGCCGCAGCAGTTTAAGTGCTCTTTTATATCTGTCAACTTAAGAAATACTTTAAAGTATTTCACACCAATGTGATTTTCAGTGATTGTTTATGTGATAGAAAAAATCTTACAATTAAAAAAAGCCAATATCTAGCTTAGAATCTAACTTATCTTGTACAATTTAGTCAAGCAAGGGACGTTCAAAATGTTCAGATCCGAACCTCAAAACCTTTTTTGTTTCAGGTTGTTTTTCTTGAAATTTTGTCAAAATGAATGGTGAAGACATCTTACAACAATAGACATTCGAAAAATGATATTATGTTCTTCATCTTTTCTATAGTAACAAAACTGGTCAATTTTGATTTGGGGGTCATAATTTGAACAATCTTGTTAGAGGTCCACTAGCCAATGCTACATGCCTAATATCTAAGCTCTAGGCCTTGTGGTTTCAGAGAAGATTTTTAAAGTTTTTCCTATATAAGCATATGCAAAACTAAGTGACCACCTGCGCGGAGTCAATTTTGACACAGGGGTCATAATTTGAACAATCTTGGTAGAGGCCCACTGACAATGTTACAGCTCTAGGCCTTATGGTTTCAGAGAAGAAGATTTTTAAAGTATTTCCTATTTGTTGCCATAGCAACAAGAGTTCTGCATGGAATGGAATTCTTTGAACACCTTTGATAGAACATGCAAGGAACATCCCTGCAAAGTTTCATCAACATTGGCCCATTGGAATCAGAGATGTCGTTTGAAGGAAATGGTGGTGGACGGACAGACAGGACAGACTGAGATCGTAAATAGAAATTTATGCGCTGCAGTAAATTGAACTGTTAAGACAGGGTGAATTTAGATAATTCACCATTTTGAATCACATGACAAGTAACGTGACCTAAAAATATGACAAATAGCGGGTGCAGACGCTTAGGCAATAAAAATTTGCAAATATAACTTACTCTCTAGGGATACCTGAAAGGGGACCTGTAAACTGGAAGTATGAAAATTGCAATACCTATGCTAGTCAAATAATTTTATAAGGGAAAAACTGAATTTTGATATTTTGTATGCTTGAGTAGATTTGTACAGAAGTACTCAAAAGTACTCAGAAGTTCCAGAAGCGTGTGACATAAGACAGTTTGTGAATGAAATGAGACCAGAAATTATAAAGAGCGCGAAAAGATGTTCACGTGAAATGAGGTATCCCGACGATACAAGTGTATAAGGGACTCATCAGACCAGCTTTAGAATATACATGCTCAGTATGGGATCCCCACAAGTTATATTTAAAAGACAAATTAGAAGCAGTACAGAAACGCTCAGCAAGATTCATTTCTTCAAATGACAACTTCGATCCAGCAAGCACGACTGAAATTTTAGAAAAGTTAAAACTAGATTCTTTAAATTGAAGTAGGAAACACAGTCATCTTATTTCATTCTATAAGGGTTTGAATAACGCTGCAAGGGTACCTGTTCATAATCTTGTTAAACATACAAGTGTTACAAAGAACAAACACAATGAACATTTCAACTTAATTAATGCTTGGACAGATGTTTTTGAATTTAGCTTCTTACCCAACACTATGTAACACTAGGCAAATTGGGTTAAACGCTAAACGGGATTGGAATTGATAACGCATGGAATTATACATAATTACAAGAAATCAACTCTACTCCAGTGAATACATTTATCAGAAAAAGTGAATATATCATCCAACACTTGCCTGGTGAAATAATGTTGGTAAGATGTATCACCGTATTCAATCAAAATCAAGATCACAATTCTCTGGTAATGCACTGAACTTTTTCCAACACATGGATCCCTTCATAGCTTAAATTTAATGCATGCAACACTTTAACCAAGTTTACAATAAAATTGGACCTAAGTTCAGTCAAGAGTTTTATAACTTGACATTTAGATTTCCTGGAAGACTTTATTGAAGTTTTAAAATAAGTCCCACAACCCTTTACAGAACTGATGTCTAAGTGTGACATTAATCCTAAAACATTTATAAATAAAGTGCATATTAACCTTGTTTTGGTGTTCAGTCAAGTCTTCTGAGATCTTCTCTCACTCTGTATGTCTGCATAAAGAATTTTAAAATTTGTACAATTCAGTCTTCACCTCTTGACTGTGTTGGAAACTTTGAAGATTACTGTTAGCAGTAAACATTTGCAACAATTACTTGAGAATACATCTCACTTGTCCTTTTAATCCTGTTATATCAAGAATAAACAGTTGAACTATTATATTCAGTAAACTTTATAAATTTACCCCCAGGCTGTCATACATAATGTATTTTGTTGTCTGAAATCTGTACACTTACATACAATAAGTATTTCACACATTGTTGAAAAGATCAACTGGATGAACATACTACATACACAGATTATGAACAACAAATTAAATATCACCCTTGAGCTATGATGTTATGTTCTTCTTCAGTTTTTACCATTGTTTTACAATATGCTAATTGTACATTCACATCTCAGAGCTCGAATTATACTTTACACTACTGACCACAAGTCAGTCTGTCTTTGCAATGAGTGCAGATCATGATCACTCTGCACACCAATGGCCTGTAGTACTACTGTGTGTTATAATATTTTCCAATACTGACTTATTACGTTATAGTTACACCGTACAGTACAGTATAGAACTACCATATATGGCTGGTTTTGATATAAAAATGAATGTCTTCTCCAACACGGAACAAATAATGTGATAAATCAACTGACTGTAATGTGACATGATATGCACAACAAAGTTTGATTATGATCACTCATGTAAAGTTACACAGTGAGGTTCAGAGATGAAAACTGAACTACAAGAGTAGACTTTGAAATGGTAATAATGATGGTAATAATGATGAAATATCAACTGATCGAAACATTCTATTAAGGACATGCACAATTACACTTCATTCCCATGCTTTCTATCATGTTTTACTAATATCCACATAATATCAATGTCAGGCGTCACATTTTTTTTAGAATTTTTCCTGTAACTCTATAATTATACAAAGACCCTTGGAGCTAACTTGGGTACAAGTCAACTAGACAAAGCTACAAAGTAATTACCTAACCTCTTGTCCAAGTACTTTTGGAAGAGATGATATTTAAAGTTTACCTTGTATTAGTCAAAGTAATGACCCTAGACCCCTGAGCAGGACTGTTTTTGACCACAAGAGCACAATTTCAATAATTTTCAAGAGGGCCACTACTCAAAATGTCATTTCGAACATCTAAGCTCTACTGGTATCTAACATGTTAATCTGACGCTCAATTATTTGGACAATTTTGATTTGCATGTGCATAAACAGTAATCCTTTGATCCAACAAGTAATGAAGATACTTGGATTTCCCTTTTAGGTGAACATTAATAAATTTGATATATATGTACCACGCTTGCCTTATGTTTTGATTGCAGATGGCCATAGTCACATGGGGGGATTAATATATCAATGCATGGCAATATTCACATTCAGTTTTAACACTAGTTTCATTAAGATTTAAAAAGTGTGGAAAGGGGAAAGCCTTGCAAGCTGAAATTTTAAGAAGTAGATATTCTTCATTACAATCATACTAAAAGCATTAAATAACACATTAGGACCTATATTAATGCAAACATGATGGATTTTGGGTTAGGAATAATGCTATGAATAGTAACTAGTTGCTTTTTCTGGGAATGCTACTTGTTTACTTTGAGCAGTGATAAAATCAATCAGAAAAAGAACAAGACCTGTCCCTCACAAGTAACAAATGCCCCCGAAAGAGGTGTCTCACAGTCTCTGTCCTCTCCATGTGCTCAATAATTGTGCTACGTAATTTTAAAATCCTTCCATGCATGACAGAGTTACCATGCATACAGTATTTCATTACTTTTAAACACTAATGGCTATATTCAGAAACGTTCCTCGACTCGAACAGATAATTAGCTTTAATCGGCTAATGGTCGATGCATTTCCTCCATTGAGGAGCGATTGGTATTCATAAACGTAAGGAAGGGTCGAGTAACCTCGAGTAAGGACAGATTTTTCGAGGAGCGAAAGCGGTTCCTCGAGCTGCACTCAAGGTGTCATTTTGAATACGACTCCAGTGAGAAATGAACGAATTGCAGGAACTAGATAAAGTTGAATAGGTTCGTATGCCATGGATAGTTTTAAGGGACAGAGGCACCCCCTAGATGATTTTAATTATGTGGAATTCTTCTTAAAATTATATAATAGTACTTAAAAAAAACAAATAAAACTTTGGCAATAAAACATGAGCAAAAACTCCCCCTAAAAAAATTGCGCAGACTATATCGCTCTAGAAAGTGGGACAGTTGTGGTGCCAGGAGACGCAATCATCTGTTTACGCTTCAAATGGAAAAGAGAAAAATAATAGGCATAGGAATGGGGGTCAGGTTGGGTCTCCCCCTCCCTGCGGAGTCAGACCAGGATACTGCATTTTAACATGAAATAGAACTTGTATGATCAGGATACAACAGTATAATTATATCCCTCTGTTTTATTTCTCTGATATCAAAGTTGCATCTTGCTAAATTGTATATATTAGCAAAGCTTTTCACTGTACGGTATTAAATGTTTTTGCCGCCTCGCCCCAAACTCACACCACCCCCAAAGACACACATCTTTGCTCTTTACTCTCTGTGTGGGCCTCATAGGTGCAGTGATTGCGACATTCGATTTGCAACTTAAATGTTCCAGGTTCAATTCCCAGTAAGGCCACTTGACAGATGTCCTAGACCAAAACATTTTATGCCACAGGTGTCTCCGTTTATCCAGCTGCAACTGTGTACCAGACATGAAAATCTCTATCTCTCTCTGACAATTAATGGTTCGACCAAGTATGGTGTCTCGAGAGCGATTACTATAATTTAAAAGAACTTGTTCCCCAATCGAGCTAAAATATACTCAACAAAAAATCAAAGGGTAAATTACATATAACATGAATGTCTTGACAGACAAAACCTTGAATAAGTAAACAATATACAGTGAGACAGTTGCAATGAAACAAATGCTTTTCTGGTAGGGCAAGGTACTGATCTTACAAGACAAGCCTTAATTATATAAGTATTTGTTTTAAAACAATCAATGTGCATTGATATTTTTATAAAGCAACAATGCCTAGCCTTAGCCAGAGTACTCACGTAAAATAGTGATCCTGAAAATGGGCTCAGTAGAGCGACACATTCAATTTATGCTTTCTCATACTTTTATAAATGTATAATGTGGTGATTAATGAAGTAACAACCAAGAACATTGTTATTTTTTTAATCAGATCATATTATTACGTAAACGAAAATTAACTTAAAAAAAAACGATTCTTTATAAGTATAAATTAGTATATATTTAAGTAGCCTCCCCATCCTTTCTGTTAAAATCCCTCCACCATCGCTGATCAAAATCTTACTTCTTGAAGATGTGGGAAACCGAATAGTATCTGATTGCACAATTCTTTAAACTGCAATGTTTTCTTTTGCAATGTGTATTCCATATTTAAATATGAATCAATTGTTAAAAGATTTCTTACGGGTGAGTAACGCCTCAAACGTTCCTTGAGAAAGTCGAGGATGACTTTTGACTATGAATACCAATTTGTCACTCGAGTGTACCTTACTTGAGGCGTCCTTGAGCCTCCCTTAAGGAAGCCTTTCCCGAGTATGAGTCGAGGTGGAGTTCGAGTGACGACTCTGAATATAGCCATAAATGTGACCTTGACCTTTGAGGTTCTTGTGCACAGCACATTGTCTTGATGTGCTGAACAATTGTACCAAGATATTTTAAAATCAATCAATGCATGACAAAGTTACAGTCCAGACACCGATGTATGCATATACACAGGATTCCATTACCTATTAACTCTAAGTGTGACCTTGACCTTCGAAGTAGGGAAGTGGCTCTTGAACGCAACACTTCAGCTTGATGAGCTAGACATTTGTGCTAAGTTATCTAAAAATACTTCAATGCATGACAAAGTTACAGTTCAACACCGATGTATGCATATATACAGGATTCCATTACCTATTAACTCTAAGTGTGACCTTGACCTTAAGTAGGGAAGTGGCTCTTGAACGCAACACTTCAGCTTGATGAGCTAGACATTTGTGCTAAGTTATCTAAAAATACTTCAATGCATTACAAAGTTACAGTTCCGAAACAAATGTGTGCATATATGGTTGTTTACATTACCTTCAAACTCTAAGTGGGACCTTGGTAGGGAAATGGGTCTTGCATGTGATGCACCGGCTTGATGTGCTAAACATTTGTGCCAAGTTATTTCAAAAGCTTTCAATGCAAGACAAAGTTACAGCCCAGGCATGATGAAATGTAAGGGCTGAGGCACAGAGGGACGGACATACTTACCAGACGGACTTTGTGAGGTTATCCCTTTGATCTTTTGTAACCCCACAACACCATTTTTAACCCCATAATTACGGAATGAGCTCAAAGAACCTCACAATGCCAAGTTGTACTCAAACACTAACCAAGTTATGTCTACTGGGCATGTATGGACAGACAGATGGACGGACATACTCACATTTTGATACTTATGTGGCTAGCCTTTTGTTCTCCCCATTGTTCTTTTTAGCCACTTAACAGAAAATAGCCACATAACAGCATTACGGAATGAATGACATCAAAGTAAATGTACTGTTACCTATTGTCTGTATAGCCACCTAAGTACCAGAATGTGAGCACAGACAGACAGACAGACAGATGGACGTGCAATTTTTCATTTGCCACCCTTGGGGGCATAAAAATATGATGACCTTGACAATGACCCAAGCAGCCCCAAAACCCAACCCTGTTTGGCATGTAAGTGACCTAAGCACAAAACAACAAAACAGAGTTACCATGTAAACAGGTTTCCATTACCTTCAAACTAACTCCAAGTGTCACCTAGACCTTTCTTTTAGGTAGGGATGGGGGTCTTGCATGGGACACATCATCCTGAACATTTGTGCCAAGTTATTTTAAAATCCTTCAATGCATGACAAAGTGAATGTGTGCATATACAAATTATACAGGATTCCAATACCTTCAAACTACTGTAATCTATACAGCTTGGTAAATTGGTAAACAAATTTTTTTTACAACCAGACCTATCACTGAAGTAAATGCAATTAATATCTAAAAATCGCAGCCACATCCAATATTTCGATTCATATACATTTGTATTCTGTTAATGCAAGTTTCTATATCATGAAATCAAGAATAAAATCAGTGAGCACTCACAAATGAAAGCTGAATATTGAGAAAATATTTCAGTATTTGTTACATCCCCTTATTATAACTCTTCACAAGAACAATAATGGCCAGAACTGTCTGCATTTTGGCATTTAAGGGTGAAAATAATGATTAAATGTAACAAAGGGGAACAAGACGAATTTTGATGCAAGGCATCAAAGACGCCGCGCATGTTTTTGAAGCATGGCTGGGAGATGGGCACTGGGGCAGGTTTCTATATAAAATGTGCGCGGTAAACATCAGCGAACCCTTTTTACTACATAAAATGATCATTACCTCTGTCACGGACCTATATACACATTATGTTAATTATGTTATATGTTTTTATTCATCCTTGTAATGATATATGCAAATAAAAAGATGTTAAATGATTTTCTAGTTTCTGTTTTTTATTTTCATTCACTCATGGGAATTTTCGTAACTGGAAATGCAGATAAGTTGTTTAACTGTCAAAGAACTTGAACAAAAAATAACGCTAAAATTTATCGAACTATTTAAGTACAAAAAAAGAAAAGTAATACTTTTTTCTAATAAAGATCTTTCATTTCAACACGGACCTATACACATGTGTATATAGGTCCATGATTGCTTTTTAATACCGTCAAAGGGAGGTAATCGTTACAACATAAAGTACACACTAAGTTACATCGAACTAAATCGCTTAAAATCTAACATATCATTCTAAAATTACACATATTCAACAAATACATTAATTTTTATCATTTAGAATAAAAAGTGTATTTAACATAAAAACTATTGAATTAAGACTTGTTTCCGGTAATCTCATTTGTTTTTGGTTGTTTCCGGTAAAAAGCATCCTCATGCATCAGTGGTTCGCCAACCTTTCAGACAAACTATGAAATTATGTAACGAATGCTCTGGACGTACGAGAATGGGTAAAAAGTTGTTTTCGGAAATCAGTAATACCAGTCCGTGCCTCTGTGTATTTAGTTGTATACTGTCCTTTTTGTTTATGAAACTGATTTATAAAAATAAAGTTTTTATTTGTAATTAGCATAATACTAAACCCTTATGTAACTTCCATATTGTTTGTCTATTGTGATAATTGAATAGATCTACCTCTTTTCTCACAACATTAATTATTTTCGGATGCTAATTTTACACTGGCTATTTTTAGATACCAAGGAACTGATACACAAAACTATTTATAACCATGGCTCCTCCCACAATTTCACTGACTACAGGTCGGTTAATAGGAAGCAGAGGCAAAAACCTGTGCACATATAATTTACACCGGGTCTAAATATTGTGGAAAAGAACTATCTGTAAAACAGATATACCTGCCCCTCCCCTCCCTGTAGCTAGTAATGTGGATTTTTCTTTCTTTCTATTCCCGAAGCATATAGATTTATACACTCCAGCAATATGGCGGAAAGAGACGAAATCCACATGATTAATTATGCTGTGACGTATACATTTTACAAAACTTCCATTGGCTGATTATTGTTTTTGTTTACAAATGATGGAATGGAATTCCGTTAGGGCCCTACGTATTGCATAGTTGGGTGAACGGTTTTTCTTTACAGTTTCAATATTATAGTCTAATATGTAGTAATTAAAATGGGTTTTCATTGATTTTTCACGTAGGCGCCATGTAATCTATTATCTGAGTGAGCAAAACATCTTTCGAATCTTTTTTCTGAGCTTTGATGAATCGGATCGTAAGGTCCGTAAACAAAGCTATAAAAAAACCCGTGGTCTACGAGTTTGTGGAAAAGTTATTAAATACTCATTAAATGTGTCCAAAGTTTTGTAATAAGGGAAGGAGACATGTGTATTTTGTATTGTATTGTTTTTTTTTAATGACTTAATACAATTTAATGATTCATAAAAGTCATTTTTCATACATAGAACATAGTTTAGATTTACAATAATAATGTTGGCTGCTCCCTATTCGATTATGCAACCCCATGGTACAAATTTGAAATCTATTCAATACTGACGCCGCCAATAATTAAAAAATTAGGCAAGATAGAGTTATGGTTCTTGGGCACTGCACTTTCCCTCACTGTATTAAGTTTCAAGTAATTCCCTCAAGTACTTTTAGAGTTATGCTCCGGACAAGAAAAATTAAGAAAATGCAACAAAGGGGAATAATTAAAAAATTAGGCAAGGTCAAGTTATGGTTCTTGGGCACTGCACTGCCTCTCAATGTCCTCTATCTGTGTGTAAAGTTTCAAGCAATTCCCTCAGTACTTTTAGAGTTATGCTCCGGACAAAAGTGTGACGGAAGGACCAATGTAAATTACTATATCCCCTCCACCAAGATGAGGGGATAATAAACTTAAGCCTAGATAAATTTCAAAGAAGTCAAGTCTACAATAAAAGGTTTGAAAGTGGCTCAGCTCTAACAATAGGTAAAAACTACCTTCCAAGTGTTCTTGAACCTGCAGCACAAAAATGACAAAACTCTGGTATACATACCCTCTGTTGACCAACAGCATGAAGTTTTCATGATAAAATATCAGCCCTAGTAGGTAATTACACGAGGGGTTAATAAAATGTTTAGCAGGTTCAGTTATACCTTGATAGATATGCTAAGAAAACACCATTTAATTCATAGTAAGCAAAGATAATGATTACTTTAAGAAGACCCCTTTTTTAATGTAAATGCCAAGTGGACAATATTAAACACTCCAGTGATTTTCAATGGGACTAAGCTGTAAGATGGTGAAAAAATAGAGGTATACCGTAAATCTTCAAATTAAGAAGCCAAAAGATTATTTAATGAGGTGGTACTGATAAAAATGTAATTATGGATCAAACTAAGGCGAAATAACCATTTTTGTCACATAAGAACTAATCAAAGCACTGAAAGTGCTGACAACAAGGTGTCCTCTGCAAAATGAGTGATACCTCGCTAACAGTATCTATGCTCTTGACCATGCGGTTTTAGAGAATATATTTTAATTGTTTCGTATTTTATGCCATAGCAACCAAAGTTTTGCATGGAATGGAAATCATTGAACATTTTGATAGAGTTTCATGCAAGAAACATCCCTGCAAAGTTTTACAGCATTGGACCAGTGGTTTCAGAGATGTCATTTGAAGGAAATGGTGGACTGACGGACAGACGGACAGAATGCAATCCCAATCAATCCATGTAGGAGAGTTACAGCCTTTATATGACAGTTGGGACAGACTGAGGCATTGGATTTTGAAAAACTTGTGGCATTGGAATATCAATAGGTGCAAGATATTAAGAAGATATTTTAAATATATAAAATATAGTTAAATGAAATAAACTATTGTAACAAAACATACGTACAAAAAAGCGAACAAATAACAAATGAACGAGATCAAATATTTGAGATCATATTACATACTATCTATGAAATTCTGTTGCTGATGGGATAAATGTTTTTTTAACCATATTCATGATGATACTAGCTTGCATTGCATTTACATATGACATTACACAAACTTGGACTGTATTTAACGCATTTCTGTTGCATTCCAATTATGTTAAAAATTTCTGATTACATTTTACATTGAGTCACACAAAAATCATTATCAGCACCCTCAACACATGACCTGGGGGTCATAATTTGAACAATCTTGGTAAAGGTGAACTAGGCATTTCTATATGCCAAATATCTAATATTTAGGTCTTGTGAATTTAGAGTGAAAGATTTTAGAAGTTTTTCCCATATAAGCCTATGTAAAACCAAGTGACACCTCGGTTGGGTTCAATTTTGACATGGGGGTCATAATTTGAGTTATCTTGGTAGAGATGCCACATGCTAACTATCTAACCTCTAGGCCTTGTGGTTTTAGAGAAGAAGAGTCTTTCAGTGTTTTCTATTTGTTGCCATAGCAATTAGAGTTCTGCATGGAATGAAATATTTTGAACAACATTGATAGAGCTTCATGCAAGAAACATCCCTGCAAAGTTTTAACAATGAGATAATGGTTTCAGACAACATGGTGTTGTTGAAGGAAATTGTGGATGGATGGATGATAGACATAATGCGATCTTAATAGCACTATTGGTCCATTTGAGCTAAAATCATAAAATGCAGTTTTATGTATCAGATTGAAAATGCATCACAAGTGTATATGCGGAAGATGGTCTTTCACAAAGCTATGATTTAATAGTAGAATACTGTAAGTGTATTAAAGTGACATTATGCGCATTTTTTTCAAGTAAAAATCCAGCTGAATATGGTGTGTGTACAAAAGCGTAGAGGAAATAATAGCTTTTAACCCAATATACCAAACTCTTCACGCTACCAGTATGAAATAATAAGTTTCCAAATATTGATTTTTCTTATTTGACTGGAAGAGTCAATTTAAGAAAAGAACAACTGCATGCAGGAGTTGATTCCCTTCCACTGCCGAAATCTCTACCAACATCAATAACTGACACAATCAACTAGCATTTTATCAGTCCGATTTTTTTATATCTAAAGCACCAACTTCAAATACTAATGCGGCATAATCATCAATTTAACACATTTAAACGAACAGCAACCAAAAATTGCTTTTATAAAACTGTTGCCAAAAATACACTATGTGCAGTAAGATGCGCATAATGTCACTTTAACCATCAATAGTGATTTATACATTGGGTGTGACAAGTTTCACTTACAATTTCAAAGTACCATGAATGTATGATAGATGCAATCATGTTATCATTGGGATGTAGAGCTATGTGCTAAATACAAAAGGACAATGAGCATTTATATGAAAAATTTGTCATTGTAGATTTTGAAGGTGGAGTTCAGAACAGTGGGATCATTGATACTGAAGATATTACAATTTATAATTGAAAACTCGCCAAGTTGAAAATGGCAACAATTCTGTTAAAACAAGAGGGTTTAAATGGCCACCTGTTACTCTGGTTTCAGACAATAAGAATTTAAAATGTTTGTATTTTAGGCATTATACCCAAGCGAGTCCTTGATAGGGATAATATTGATCAAGGGGTTGAATTTTAACAATCTTGGTAGAGGTTTAGTTAACAATGCTGCATGCCAATTATTTAAGCCCTTGGCCTTCTGGTTTATAAAAAGATTGTTAAAGTTTAATGCTGTGAGTTCAGAAATGTTGTTAAAGAAAGAAGTTAATGGACATCAGATAGACAGCAAGGGGTCCTTTTTTAAAGTCATAACTTGCCTTGCTATGATGGGACACAGACAAATTGCAAGTATTTGAGCATTAACATAGTAACAGTTTAAATGAAATGTATACATGGTGAGCACTTAAATAGTAACACTATTAATGAAGTATGTACATGGTGAGCACTAACATAGCAATACTATAAATGAAATATATTATGCTTCAGTAATAACAAGAACATTAATATCTTTGAATAAATCCGATATTGTTTATGTTGACATTGAATGTGTGTTGTACAAATGTGTGAACAATTGAATTTAAAGACACACTCCCATTAACTGGTGCAAAGTTATGCAATAGTAGAAAAATGAACTATTAGTAAATTTAGCATAAATAAAGACACTGCTTTCCTCTCACTCAGGTCAAGCAAATATTTCAAATTTAAAGTAATAAAGTTTTTTAATATGTTACAAATAATTTTACAGTATAGGTTGTCGGTTAACAGAAATAGAGCTGGATGTTGAGACATATCCCCCCATTTGTCTCTGTCCAGTTGAACCAGACAAGCACAGTCTCCAAGTCTGGTTCACTCAATAAAATTCCAGGGACCAGACAAGGAGACACTTCCTACCTATATTCAATTAAATCCGAGCATTCAAAATATTTACAGGTTGCACTATGTTACAAGATGATCTAGACAAACTAACCGGTAAAGTTGGAAAAAGTCTGGGGAAATTGCCTAGTAAATGCAAAGCAATCCATAGTTAATATTTAAGTGATTTCAATTATGTAATTCAACACTTTACTAAACATGCCTTGGCCAAAGAAGGCCACTCTTTCTCGTCTAGGATCATTTTCTATTGTTTATAAAACGAACAGTAAACACGTTGTAACTCTCTGGAGGTAACAGAAATTATTTAACCTCTTCACCGGTTACACCGTTAACTCAAGCGGAGTAACTCAGCACATCTCAATAACGTCTATCGGTCGCTAAGTTAAGGGTCGCCACTATCGGTCGCTGTTTTGTGGTCATTCAAAATGCAGCTTTTTGAGTCCGAATGGATTTAAAATCATTTGATGAAATCCGACAATTAAACCGAATACATTGTATCATTCATTTACTTCATCGTTTATGTTTATAATACCTCCCCCTTTAACAAAAACCCACTGTTATTATCCATTTCCGTTTTAAGCACGCATGTAATTTTACTAATGGAAATAAGGATGTTCACATTGTATGAAATGTCGGATCCAAATACTCCTCTCGATTACGTTTAATTTCCATAATACATGTATACATGCGGGATGCCAAAACAAGACTTGATCCTGAATCTGCCTGATGGTGTAGTAATTCAAATACTCTGAATTTTGCCTACATTAGTGTTACAATGATTTAAAGCATTAACACGTGTATTACGCAACGGAAACGGGTTTTAGTTTATTTTTAAGTCGAGATCACAAACACGATCCACACGCATTTCAGCTAAAGTCGATCTACTTTGCAGGCGAAAGGAGAAACCTATGGCTGTTCAAACTGTCAGGGGCCACACGTTTGACGCATCAGGCGTACGCCATTCTATTCGTTTCAAAAAGCTAGAATGAAATCAGCGCCTTTTAAGCAATGAGGTTTGGATATACCGGCGTACCCCGGCTTACTCCGGCCAGCGTCAAACTTATAAGCCCCTCCGCTGAGTGGTTTTCAAAATTGCCTACTATAACAAGGTGTCACGTGATGTGACACCTTGTTAAAAACTATTTTTCCCAATGATTTGGCACACCTATTAGAGTCTGGAATTCAAAACTCTATCAGTCTGTATACACAGAAACAGACACTTTGCAGCATTTCAGACACAAGCTAGCACTGTTGTGCTTACATAACTGTCCATCATCAAGGAATAAGCATCATCTGCTGTAGTCTTAAACTGATAAAATGCTTGTATCTGTGGAAAAAAGTATTTTTTAGAATTGTGCTGGAATAAGATCAAAAGTGTTTTTATTACAATGTAATTTATATTGCTTGATTTAAAGGGACACTCCCTACAGCTGGCAGATTAGAAGCTCCAGACATAATGTTCTACTGGAACGCAAAATATTTCAAAACACTTTTTTACTGAAAACAACTTGAATGTATAGATT